>PISW01007630.1:0-85800 GCA_004023785.1 Mungos mungo
CATGCATGACTCGGTCTCCCTGGCGGTTTCTGGTTTTGGGGGACAATATTAAAAATCTGGGCATAACAGTAGACCAAGCCATTAACCTGTGGACTCTGGTGTATTTCTGTGTAGATAGTGTCAGAACTGAGTTGAATTATAGGACCTGATGGGGAGAACAAAGGCAAAAGGAAAGTAGGTAAAATTAAATCCCCTCACAACTCACAGCCCACTGGAGACAGGCTGAGTGTGACGTTCCTCCAGGAACTCCCAAAAGTCTTAATGTTAATGTCTTGCTGGAAGCAAAAAGGAACCTTAGCTTAACAATAGCCAGAACTCCAGGATCCTGTAAATTTTCTTTAATGTATGAAAATCCTTTTGTAAACTTCCTTTGTGTCTACTCACCCCCCCCCCCACCGCCAATTTAAGAGTACCCAAGGCAGCTGGGATCTGTCCTTGGGTACTGTCCCTGTGCTTTAAAATAAAACCTTTTTTGTACTGAAAATGCCTCAAGAATTCTTTCTTGAGTATTCACTCCAGGACCCCCACAACAGATCATACCAGGACCCACTGGTGTCCTGAGAATCACCTTTTGGTGTAAGGAACCCCACCCCATATTGGAATTGGCTCCAGGAATCCAAAAAATATGAAACTGAATGTGACTAATTCCTGAAAACCATACAAAAGGTTTGTACTAGAACACAGTGCTGTGGGATGGGAATGGGAAACCCAGAGAAAATGGTTGAAAGTATTGGCTGAAAATAAGATAAAATAATTCTATCATAGACGATTGCCAAGTTTTAACTCTTCAAAAAACTGGTTCCAGAGAGACTCTGTGTCTACTGTGAAAATTAATAAAGGAGACTTCACTTAGAATGGGGCCAGGACGCCAGCAGGGGGAGCTCTCAGGCCCTCCTACTCAACAGCAGCCCTACCCCTACCTTGAAGAGGCATTTTGCAGAGGATAATACTGACCCACTCTGGCAGGAGGAAGGCAGGCTTTCCTCCTCCAGGCAGCCGCCCAGCCAGTGAGAATCACAGCTCAGCCAATGAGAAGCCACTTTACTTCAAACTCCCAGTAAACTCCAATGGACTTTTAGTTCCCAACATCCCCTCCCAGCTCCCCCTTTCCTGTATAAAAGAGCGTCCCTCTCCTTTGTTCTGTGGATGGACTTGCCTATCCTCTTGCCAGGGCTTGCGTGTGCTGGGTTGTTAAGCTCTCTGCTATTCCCCAATAAATCCATTTTTGCTGGTAAAATAACTGGTGGTTTTATGTTGAAGGTTAACACCACCCTAGGGAAGTTCAGAATCTGGATGGGGAAGCAAAACATATAAATAAATAAACACTGCAAGGTTTAAGAAGAGTTGTGCTAGAAATCTCGGGAATCTAATGAAACATAAAATATGGATGCAGCAAATTTTACAGGGGAAATGGATCAGAAAAGAATTCAATGAACAAGCATTCTTTGTAAGAACAGTGAACATTGAGCTGAATAAGAAAGAGACAAAGGGAACCTTTGAGAAAAACTTGCGACTTTCATTTAATGAGATAAATGTAGAACAATATGGCTGAAGGGTAGTTAAAATTGGAGTGTAAGAGGGGGATTGTCTAACTGGCAAGGGAAAAACAATGCCTCAAAAATCCTCTCAGGTTCTACGTTAGAAAACGGAAACAAAAGATATTAAAATGTTTGACTTTGTGATCCATCGTTATTTAATTTAAACTCTGGGTGCCTGAGTGGCTCAGTCTATTGGGAACCTGACTTGGGCTCAGGTCATGATCTTGCTGTTTGTGAGTCGGAGCACCGTGTTGGGCATTGTGCTGACAGCTCAGAGCTCGGAGCCTGCTTCGGATTCTCTGTCTCCCTCTCTCTCTGCCGCTCCCCACTCAACACTGTCTATCTCTCTCTCAAAAATAAATAAACATTAAGAAAATTAAAAAAAAAAACTCACAACATGCCATGAAGGTTGGTATTGATAACACTTTGCATACATGGGAAAACTGAATGCAGGAGAGTTACATGAACTTGGTGAGATCCAACAATTGTAGGATTTGGGATTTGATCTGGTATATCTTTATCTCTCTTTGCAAACAATAGTTTAAAATATGTTTTATTTCTGTCTGCACAGAGCCTGATGTGGGGCTCAAACTCACGAACCATAAGATCATAACCTGAGTTGAAGTCTTAAACTCAACTGACCGAGTCACACAGGCATCACAAAGCTACAATTTAAATTCTTCCAATTATAGAGATCATTTTAAGTTGAAGAAACTATTTTTAAGGCAAAAGTCTTCAAATTATTCACTTAAGGTAAATTTATCTGATTTCAGCTTTCTAGAAAAGCTAAGACTACGTTTAACTTTTATTTCCATCAGTCATTAGCTGCTGTGGGTTGATTATGTTAATGGTTCCAATTAATAACCTTCTTATATCTGTTGTTTTCTGTATGAGCTTAAAATTTTCTCCCATAGTGACCTGGGGCTCTGCCACGGCCCCATGCCCCTGGCTTTAGCAAGGAGGTTGTTAACAAATGGGACATAAGTGGGCCCTTTAAATGTGTGTGTGCATTTCCGCTTCTGCTCTGTTGCATGGCCTTGCTCTCTCTTCCTTCTCCTCAATTGCCAGTCTTTAGGGGGGATTTAAAAGACATGATCCAGTAGAGTCAAAATGCCTACGATTTGTTGCTCCTTCCATCAAAAGGTGGAGTCCGTTTCACCTTCCCTTACATGTGGCCAGAACTTAAGACCACATGCAAGGGAATTTCCCCAGTAAAATATAGTAGAGGGGATCTTATGACTTCCAGATATGGACCTCAAGGGACTTGGCAGCATTCATGCAGCATAATGTCTTTTATCTGAAGAAACCCAAAGTAGCCTCTCTGAGGTGGAGAGATCATTTAGGGAGACAAGAAGAAGCAGTGCAGGCAGCACCAACCGCAAGACATATGATTAAGGCTGTTTTCGAATATGTGGACTGAGCACAGCATAGTGAGTCTTTGGGTAAGCTCAGAGAAGCCTGGGTGAGCATAGCCCCCAAGAGTCATCCACAAAATCAGGAAGACATATGATGGATATTGTTTTAATCATCTAAGTTTTAGATGGTTTGTTACATAGAAAAATACTGGTGTAAATCTTGAGCAGAGTCTAACTGTATAATCCAGAGCCATCGTAGAATAATCAGCCCCTAGCTAAATAGCCGGTGCACCATAGATATAGGAGCAAGCCCAGCTGAGGTCAGCTGATTTTGGGCTAAATCAGCAGAACCACTTAGCTAGGCTATCGGTTCAAGACAAATGATAGATTTTGTTTTGGTGTGTTTTGTTACACAGCACATAGCTCACTGATATAAAATCAGTACCAGAAAAGGAATGGTCTCATAAAAAAAAAAAAAAAGTCAATTGGCTAGAAATATAGCAAATAAAGTTGTTGTAGCAACTTGAGAAACAGGAAATTATTTGTGGGTTCTGAGAAACTTGGTAGTTACAGACGAGTAGAAAAATGGGAATCCATGTTATGTGGTAGAAGACATTTGATAAAAGTGTCTTCAGTGATTAGTTGGGAGTTAAAATGACTGACCACGTGGAATTTTGGATTTAAGCAACAAGATTTTCAAGTACAGTGTTACAAGAGTCAACCAGTTGCCAAGACTGTATGATAAGGGCTTGTGAGAAAGAGATAAGTCACAGAACAAACTGGCCCACTTGAAAGGGTAACTCAGAGTGAATATATTTGGGGGAGAAATTGCTGCTGTAAAAATTAAAACTGATTATCACCTCTAGTCTTTCAAGCTGATAAAATATCAAACACAGGGCAGTAGTTAGCACAGGAGTTAAGTCAGGCTTGTAGATTTAAGGCCCTTTAATTAAGGCTTCTGGATGAATGAAGAGAGTATGTATTCAATTGTGATTTCTAGACAAAATAGCTTCAAGGAATTCCGTAGTCATTTTTCCCAAATAGCAAGACATTCCCAAAATAGGAGTGATTCAGCTTAGACAGAGAAACATACCTTAGGTGTGACTTTTGTCAAATTGATATCTAAGTGACTAAGAATCTGTGGAGTCAAGGCAAGTTCATAGCAAACCCATGGCATTTTTAAGAGAATTGTATAAGCGGAGGCACCACAGGCTGGACTAAAGTACTTGGGATGGGTGTTAAAAGAACTCTCAGTCTCCAGCTCTTTGCAGGGAGGAAGCAGGCTGAAAACTCTGCTCACTGGCATATTGACACCAACTTCTTCGTCACTGAATATGGAGGACATGGGGAAGGAAAGTTCTTCCAGAGGACAGAGGCCCGGTTCTTGGGGAACACATCCAGATGGACACACAGGAAGCACGGTCAAGGGCCAGTCAAGTAATTTTTCTACCTCTGAACTAGGGAGCTTTGTAACATTTGTCTACATGGATTTCGAATTCACGATTTACCAGTGTCTGGTGTGCCCATGTCCTTCCATTTTTTTAGGGTAAATGATAACTGGAATTTCCATCTCCCCATTACTATTTTATCTTGAGTGTGTAGAGTGAGGTAACTTGATTTTTCAGTTCCTAGGATTGTGGATCAGATCAGGTCTGATATACATGACAAGACTCTGGAATTGGAGACTGAATTCTAATGAATAGTGTGGCCGTAAGAGCCTTATTAAGACCTCCAAATGTATCACGGAAATGTGCAGTCATCCTTCCCGTCTAGACAAAACTATTTTTCAAGGACAGGACTTAAGCCAGAGATCTTGAGATGGATTTTAGTGTTTTGTTTTTCATTTTTATTTTTGTTGGTTTTCTGACAAGTAGAATTTAAGAGAGAGAAATTAAAATTGTAAAAAGTGACGCTGGTATGAAAGTCATGGTCAACATCACAGATGGAATATTTAGTTTTAGGAAGGAGGGATGTCTCTCTTCTCCTGGCCTAGCATGAGGAGGGAAGGCAGGTGGAAATAGTAAACAGTGGAGGTAGATAGGAAGGGAAAAGGGGACCTATGTGTCATATCAGTATTTATTCACTGTAAGAGACAGCGTCCTCACCTAAGCAGTTATGTTGGTGACAGTCGGCAATTTAAGGACAGCAGAATGGGACAGAGTCCATGAGGAATGGCCAACAGGTCAAACGTTTAGCAGGAAGGTTTGTGTCAAAATGAAATTCAGGTATTAGTGTAGGGGCCCTCTCACTATTTGGATTAGTTTCTTTTGTAGGAATGGAGATAGAAGGAACATAAGGAAACAGAAGAGGGAATGCAGTGGCAGGAAGTGATTTTCATGTAAGCAGAAATTGGACAGTGTCTTTTCCTTATTTTCTCTGTGGGAAGTCCTTTTTTTTTCTTTTTTTCAAAGAAAAAGAACAACTTTCTTAAATATAATGCAATCAAAGAGATAAACAAAACCCCTTCCTGGCAGGGGTTGATTTGAGGATTAAAGTAGGTAATGTATAAGAAATCACCTACAATGGTCCTTGGAATATAGTAATTACACTGTGAATGTTAGGGAACTAATCTTTTGTTCTCTCTCTCCTTCCTTTTTCCCTTCTGTCTTTACCCTTTCTCCATCTTCCTCCTTTCTTTTTACCTCCATGTATTCATTCATTCCTTTCTTCCTTCTTTTCTCTTTTCCTTCTTCCAACATAGTTTTCTCTGTTTTTTTCTCCTTATTTTTTCATCTTCTCTTTCTGTTCTTATACTCAAGAATATCTGTATTCTTGTTTTATTTTGCATCATTTGATACTCTGTATCATCATTTGCTTTTTAAATGTTGATCATGTTTTCAATTGTGCAAACTTCTCACTCAACACCATTAGAGTTCTTCAACTAACATGACATGATTGCATTATCTCTCAAGAAATGATATTTCACATGAGTGAAGTATCAGAAACAGTAAGCTGAACTTATTTATGCTTACATATTTACATTTTTTAACCCCCTTTACAAGGGCATTTCTAATCATTCATTCTGTTCAAATCTACTCGTTCTGTAGGTTTCAGCACCATGGATTGGGTTAAAAGGTTCAGTGACTAATCAGGAAAGTCAGATCATTGGTGTGTACCTGAAAAAAAAAAAAAAAAAGAGGACTATAATCACACTGCTAAGAGAAGTCATTAGGAAGAGGATCCTGTATAGGATGAGATTTATGTTATCAACCACGGTGCAGTCTGAGTTATTTCAATGAAGATAAATGAAGAACTCCATCATCTCAATGTGTAGTCTCTTTAACCAACACACTGTCTGCTCTATGATTTGTGATGGTTTTACACGGGAAAAACTAACTGAGATATATCATGGCTGTCAAATCTTGGTATTCCTGAGGGCTTTCCGAACAGACAATTGTAGGGCTTTCATTATCTTTGTGTTACAGATAATGGATAATAAACCAGCTTATGGTCCCCAAAGGAGAACTTCTTGGACCCTAGAAAAGTCTTCAAGCACACTGTATACACATTAAACTTTTCTTGCCCTCTGAAGATGTCTTTGAATCACATAAAAATCGCTTTACTTTCAGAACCAGGAATCAATTTTCCAGAGTTCCCTGGTTGAAAAGGATACTTTTATCTGTGGTCTCATCTGATTCTTGAGGAATTTAATTCTCCATTTTTCAAAGTTTTGTTGGGAGTGCTCTAGGATTCACCGGGGGCCCATTCTCTAACCCAGATTACCTCCCCAAGCCCTTCCTTCTTCTTCTTTTTAGATTCCCTATTTGTTGTCTTCTGTTCTCTTTCTGAGTCAACATGCCCCCATCTGCCCTTTGGGGTTTCTTTAGTCCGAAATCAGGCTTTAAAGTAAGATGTGATATCTCTGTCTCTCCACCTATCTTACACCAGAAGGCAAATGTTTATTTAATTATTTACTCATCTTGATTGTGCACAGTTAATTCATGCATGTACTAATTAAATAAATGAGCTCGCTCGCTCTCTCTCGCTCTCTCTCTTTCTCTCTTTCTCTCACTATATAAATTAAGACATTGTTCTTCGCCCCTGGAGTTCCAAATAAATGAAATATAGACCTTTCTCTCCTGTAATTCCTAAGCATTTGGAATCTTTGCCTCTTTCTGTTGCACATTTATTATCATAGAAGAAAGGGAAAAGATGCAACATCTACAAATATATGGCAAAACTGAGGAGGATTTGCAAGTAAAGAATTCTTAGTTTAGGGCCTTTGTTTTATAGTTTCTGACTTTCTTGGAAAGTTTCTGAGATCTCTGTTGTCTGTAGCCCTTTCCATATCATATGTTAGTGTTGACTTAATCCTATAGGTCTCTCTTGACTGCAGACTCTTCACAAGTCCATGCTGACACCTTCTTTCTAAAATCTTCATGTCGCCCAATTGCAGAAAGAATGGAATTAGTGGTGCATGTCAGCTTGTCTTCCGTGTGTCTTGTATACTGATAAGGAGTTCCACAAGGATGTGAAATATTTCTTTGAGAAGCAAATACAGATAATTCATTTACCTAAAGAGCATTTCATTGATGGCCAAATAATAAGTGACCAATTTGCTATAAATATGAAGTTTACAAATATATCATGAAATATAAATTATAACATTTGAGGGGCACCTGGTGGCTTAGGCGGTTAAGTGTCCAACTTCGGCTCTAGTCATGATCTCACCATTCATAAGTTGAAGCTCTGCTTCCGGCTCTGTGCTGACAGCTCAGAGCCTGGAGCCTGCTTCAGATTCTGTCTGCCTCTCTCTCTGCCCCTCCCCTGCTCACGCTCTGTCTCTGTCTCTCAAAAATAAACATTTAAAAGAAAGAATGGTCAGCTTCTTAAAAAAATAAAATAAATTATAAAGTTTGTATCCATTGAGAGCTGAAGTATTACTTTCTCTGAAAATTTTTGCACAAATTTAGTTGAGTAGATTTTATCTTGTTGTTATTGGAATGTTTTTAAAACATTTGATTAATGGGGCACCTGGCTGGCCTAGCCTGTAAAGCACCTCTTAATCTTGGGGTTGTAAGTTTGAGCCCCACATTGGGTGTAGAGATTACTTAAAAATAAAATCTTAAAAAAAATGTGTAATTGACAGAAGCTCAGGGGCTCTAGCGTGATTACCTTTTCCTGGGTATACTGATACTGAGAAAATAATATTTCATTACCAGCACCTAAAGTCAGCATTTGTCATGCAATTTTTCAATTTATGGTGATTGCTCTTGAATCCCTTTAAAAAAATTATTTCAAGTTTTGTCTACATTTTAAAAGAGTTATTTAATGAGTATATAAAGTTAATATTAGTTTATTAAGCTTAGATTAGGAAAACTATGTCATTGCTATTATTTCTTGCGTTATGACTATGATTTTTAAAATATTTTTGAACATTCCATTATAACTTCATATTTATGATCAATGGCTGATTCATCCATGATGCCCATTATAACACTGAATTCTGCACAGTCTTCCTCTCTGCTCTACCCCACAATTTGACTTCACAAGCTGGATCTTTACTAAACTGCTGCCCAGTTGATGTATCTAGGTGGCTTCTTGTCAGATACCAAAATGTAAGGATTTTAGTACTGTTTGGATTTTTAGGTTATTTCCAATTTGTTTTTTATGTTTTTTTAAATTTTCCTTTAAAGTTCAATTACCTCTAATGAAGTTCTACCCGTTTCATGAAAGTCCTATTAAATTTGACTTTGTCGGTTGACCATTCATATTTTCATACTTCAGATTTTCTTTGGTGACAGGGTTGCTTCAGCTTCTGAGAATACACCTACATTCTTTAACTGTCAAATATTGCTGGGCACCTAAGTGGCTCAGTTGGTTAAGCTTCCAACTTCAACTCAAGTCATGATCTCATGGTTCTATAGTTTGAGCCTCACATCCGTCTCTGTGCTGACAGCTCGGAGCCTGGAGTCTGCTTCAGATTCTCTGTCCCCCTCTCTCCCTGGCCCTCCCCCTGCTCATGCTCTGTTTCTCTCTCTCTCAAAAAATTTTTTTAAAAATATTTTTTGATGTCGAATATTGCTAATCTTTAGGTGCTTTTTATTTTTGACTCACCAATCACTCAATTCTACATCAAGCTTAATTCTGGATTCTTAACTTTTTATCAACTAAAATAATAATCTGCTGTATTTGTTTCAGAATTATTCCCAAGTATATTATATGAACAGGGAAAGTATTTCAGATATAGAATCCTATTTTCATCCTGATATTTTGGTTACTGATTGAATATTTAATTTTTTAAGTTTATTTATTTATCTTGAAGGAGAGAGTGAGAGGGGGAGAGAGAGAGAGAGAGAGCAAGAGAGCAAGGAGAGGAAAGACAGAGATAGAGGGAGAGAGAGAATCCCAAGCAGCAGAGAGAATCCCAAGACTCACCATCAGTGCGAAGTCCAGTGTAGGCTCGAACTCAAAAACCCTGTTATCATGACCTGAGCTGAAACTAAGAGTTGGACGCTTAACTGACTGAGCCAGACCAACAATGTGATCATGAACTGAGCTGAAACCAAGAATTGGAGGAGTCACCCAGGCGACCCGATATTTTTCTAAATATTAAATATTTTGTTAAGAAATAGTGCAAGGTAGGGGGGCCTGGGTGGCTCAGTCGGTTGAGCATCTGGCTTTGGCTCAAGTCATGATCTCACAGTTCGTGGGTTCGAGCTCCGCATCAGACTCTGTGCTGACAGCTCAGAGCCTGGAGCCTGTCTTCAGATTCTATGTCTCCCTCTCTCTCTGACCCTCCCCTGCTCATACCCTCTCTCTCTCTCTCTCTCTCTCAAAAATAAATAAAAACATTTAAAAAAAAAAAAGAAAGAAATAGTGCAAGGTTACTTATGACTCTTGGCTTTAAAGAGATGACCCATTGCTTAAACTTCTTATATGAAGACAGACTAAAAACAAATCAAGAGCTTTCCCCAAAAAGCAAACAAATTAAAAGTTGCTAAAACCACCCTAATCAATAATTCATTGGAAATTTCATAAATACTTAACATAGGTAAAAGTTTAATAAACCAATAATCTGATGAAATAAATAAACTGGTTACATGTAACTCAAGTTGCATCAACCAAAAATTTCCATGGCTATTTTTTGTACCTATGTTTTCCAATCTTACTACATTAATGTAATTGATTATATTTTATTATATGACTAAATATGTTTAGATTATGCCTGTGATGCATCATATACAAGTCATTTTATATATGCACCATTTATATAAAAGTAGTCTATTTTCCTTAAAAAGGAGCTCTGCATCAGTGATGTCTTTTTAATGCCAGATAAAATATATATTTATGCATTTACTGTTATAGAAAAATTGTCATGCTTTCTTCTACTAATATAAAATTAGGTACTAAAACCCCCTTATTTAAGACCTACGAGTTACAGATAACAGCCCAGCCAGTGATCAAGGACCACTGGTTTCAAAAATTTAATTAAAAATAAGTGGACATCACTCGTTCTATCCCCTACCTCCATACTTTTTTAATAGGAACTAATTAAATCACTGGGTCATCTCGGGAATGGCATCATTTTAAAAACAATATTAAACTTATCATCTGCAAGCCTTTTCCCCCAGAACTCAGCTATCTCTTGTAAACATCCAGTGCTTTGTAAGAATTGCCAGTAAATTAGCCAAAACAACCCACAGGAAACAAAAAGAACATATCATGATTCTTATAGTTGACTTCAGCTACACTTGGAAGGAAAAGTAGAGAATGAGGAAATTTTATAGGCATTTCAAAGCAGATGCAGTTCCCTTCAGAGATTAGTCAAGAGGACCCTGACCTTGGGATTAGGGAATGAATTAACTCTTTTAACTCCAGAACCAAGTCAAAAGTAAGTTTCTCTCTTAGGACCTCAATTTCTCTTTCCCAGGGGTAGTTATGGGGCAGGCTAATTGTTCCCAGTCTTTTCCTGATTTAAAAATTATATGAATATATATTTATTTCTGTGCGTTCAGAATCAATGTTCTGAAGCTATTAAGTGCCAGACTACATTAACTCGTAGCTTTTGTGCCTTTATGATGGACGTTTACACATTTTACCGTAGAGGGTTTGATATATACAAAATAGCTCATTATTAAGTTTGACAACCATAGGTTGAGAACCACTTAGCTAGATGATCTGCAAAGACATACAGGACTTGATTACCCTGCAAAAAGGGATAATGCATATGCAGCTAGTCTTTTTGTAGATTAATTTAAGTGAAGCTTGCAGAAATGCGTATGATAAAATATTATATGCCATCATACAATTAAGATTATTCTAAAATATCAAGTGGAGTTTTCTGAATGATTTTGAGAAATTATATAGATGCCTGCATATATGTGACATCTATTTAATTTGATTTATTCATTCTTTTTTATTTATTGATTTTATCTTTCATCCATATACTAATTGACTAATGCAACAAATAATGGCACTGTGGATGGCACGACGCTGTGCTATGGACCCAGAACAATGAAAGAAATACAGAAAAACAAATAATAAGAATAATGGAGGAGACACAGGCTCACAAGCAAACAGAGTATTTTAATAGTGTGATAATACTATACAGCTAGCAAAGATACTATGGAAGGGCCAAAGAGGGTGCCCACAGTGTGTGGGAAAGGGCAAGAGGTTTCTGGAAAGAAATCAACAGCTAAGAGTATCTTGAGGAATGAGTAGGCATCAGTCCACAGAAAAAAGGTGGCTTGCTTAATTTCTTTAGTTCACTCAGACAGTGCTCATTTGTGATTACGTGTTTTATGTTTTTAAATTTATTTATTTAAATGAAGTCAGTTAACATGCAGTGGAGTATTAGTTTCAGGTTTCAGATTCATTACTTATGTATGACACCTAGTGCTCATCCCAACAAATGCACTCTTGAATGCCCATCACCCATTTAACCATTGCCCCCACCTAACACCCCACCAACAACCCTCAGTTTGTTCTCTGTATTTAAGAGTCTCTCATGGTTTATTTCCTCTCTGCTTTCATCTTCTTTTTCCTTCCCTTCCCTTATGATCATCTGTTGAGTTTCTCAATTCTACATATGACTGAAATCATATGATATGTGTCTTTCTCTGACTGACTTATTTCACTTATCATAGTATACTCTAGTTCCATCCATGTTGTTACAAATGGCAAGATTTGATTCTTTTTCATAGCCAAGTAATATTCCATTATATATATATATGCACCACATCTTCTTTATCCGTTCATCACTTGATGGACATGTGGCCTCTTTCCATAATTAGGTATTGTTGCTAGCTCTGCTATAAACATTGGGGTGCATATGCCCCTTTGAATCAGCCTTTTTATATCTTTCGGATAAATTCCTAGTAGTGCCATTGCTGGGTCATAGAGTAACTATTTTTAATTGTTTGAGTAACCTCCATACTCTTCTCCAGAGTGGCTGCACCAGTTTGCATTCCAACCAATAGTGCAAAGGGCTCCCCTTTCTCCACATCCTCACCATCACCTGTTGTTTTCTGAGTTGTTAATTTTAGTATTCTGACAGGTGAAAGGTGGTATCTCATCAAGGCTTTGATTTGTATTTCTGTGATGATGAGTGACGTTGAGTATCTTTTCATGTGTCTATTAGCCATCTGGATGTCTTCTTTGCAAAAGTGTCTATTCATTTTACAGTTTTGACAATCCTGAAAAAAAGTGTCTCATGGATTTATTTATGGTGAACTGAGTCATTGGTTACCTAAAATATCTCAGCTGGGTCTTTAACTATGGGGAAGGCACAGCTTGAGTGAAAGAAGATTAAAATTCAAGTTGATTTATGATAAGGAAAAATACATTTGTATATTCCTCCAAATCTACCTTCCATATCGTTTCGTTGTTTGAATATATACTGAAAGAATTGCTCCACCTCAATATTTTATATTCCTCCTTCTTCACTGATTTATACATATTGATAGTTTTTAGGACATGCCAATTGATATTCTTCCTTGAAGATGATTAGAGAGGAGAAATGATATTAGTCAGAGATAATAATATAAATGATGTTTGCAGCCTTGTGTCATTTAACTACATTATATAATCTTCTTTTCAAAAGAAAATATTTTGCTGGCATCATTTTACATGTGAGAAGTTAAATGTGAGTGTAATGCTGCCCACCTTAAATATTCAAGTTGGGAGATGAACCCGGGGATTTTGGCTTCCTATTTCAATAAATAACTGTCAGTTACGGTGTCAGGAGAAGACTTCATGGATAAGATAAAAGTTCAGAGACTTAGGAGAGTTGTTTGGGGATATTTATAGATGAATCTGAGAAGAGCTGTACTTTTCACAAAAGGAATATCTCTGCAATGTGAGTCAGCGTTAGAAAGGCATGTTTTCTATCCAGGAGAGAATGAGTTACACTATTTTGACTTGAGTGGTTATATCAGCTAGGCAAATGACAAATAATCCAAAAAAAATGTAAGCTGCAGAAACCCTCAAACACCAGACTAAGGACTACACTCCACCCTGTAGGCAAAGGAAAGTCACAGAAAATATCTTCTTTCGTAATTCTGCCTTGAGCAAGCCCTGGGTTTGGGCAGAGAAGTGAAACTTCTGATGAGAGTTCCAATTTTTCAACTTCGGGCTCATTTCTACCCACCACATTGACGTTCTCTTGTCTTTTTTTTTTTTTTTTTTTGTATTTTTATATTTTTGTGAGCTGAATGCTCTGAATTTCTGAGTAGACACTGGTGCAGGGGTGGTTGTCTAGAGGACTTTCCATGGTTATTGTTGCCATGGTGACTGGCTTCTTGATATTCACTTGTTCCTCACATCTGTTGGTGTTTTGTTTATGACCATTGGAGAGAAGCATCTCTGCATGAGGCTAGCAGAAAGAGAGGGGCTCTCTCTCTGTACTCAGAGAAAGCAATATTTATACAACCCCTAAGAAAGCCTTTTGCAGTATCCTTTTTCTGTCTTTTCACACAAACTGGGATCCATTGTCAATGGAAGATGTCAATGGTATGGTATTAAAGATGGAAATGTAAAGAAAATGGAAAATTGAAAGAGATTAGTGACATATGTAAAGAATTTCTGATCTGAGTTTGTGCAACTCTCTCTGGGATATCTCAAGTGAGGTATTTTTATTCTTCACAGCATTTTTAAGACTAGTGTTTGTTAATGTGCATTTCCCATATATAGAACATTCAGGACTGGGAAAAGGAGTATGGAGAGTTCTAGGTCTTGATAACAGTAGAATTAGTAAGAAATTAACCAGTTTTAATAACGAACCCTCATAATACAGAGGCTCATAGTAAAATTATCTGGGTCAGAAGGGTAGTGTAGTCATATCCCATCCAGACCAAAGACATTCGTTTTGGGAGAATGGATTATGAAGACAAATTCTCAGATAAGGACTTACAGACACTCAGGCCTTTCTGCAGAAGATAGAATCCAGTGTAGACAATTACTCACCTTGATAAAACATATTACCAGCTGTCCTGGCAGGTCTTTAGCTAGGAGAAGCTTGTAGGGACCTAAAACATAGGAAACCAGCTTTTAAACAATGAATTTGTGGTAGAGTAGCAAATCTCTGTCCCACTAGAAAATAGAATTAAACCTGGAATCAAGGAAGAAGGACATTCCTAAGAACTGACTACAAGTTTTGGAAGTGAGGAGATCAGTAGGTGCATGATTCCAAAGAAGACACAGGCACACTATACTGAAATCCCAAGAATTTCAGTAGTGGAGATGAGTGTCCAGTGAAACACTGGAATTAGGGATGTAGTTGGGTTAGCCGGGGCCAGAAATGGCCCATGTTTAAAACTAGCCAGAATAATTGGTGTCACCTAAGACACCCAGATTGTATTGTATTCATGTCTTTGCATCTCCACATGTGCAACAGTGGCTGATATGTGGTAACACACAGTTGGGAGAACGAATAATGAGCACATGGATGGTCACCTTGCACTGGGGTGGGGGGAGGTGGGAGGAAACAAGGAGACACTAATGAAGGTGGGGCCACACTGGATGTTGTACCTGGTAGAAATTAGGGGCTACATTGTCAAGACTAAAGAAAAAATCACTGTCTATTTTCTGATAAAAAGTCATTTCATAATTATCTGGAAAGATTTACAAAGCCATTGCCTATAGGGGACCTGTTCTGAAAAGCCCACATAATAAGAACACTGTAACTGGAAGCTCCACCCTACGCAAGTTGGGGTCAGCAGGGCGCCCTCATCATGTGGAGATGGACGGTGGACAAGCAGCATGGCGGCCCTAACCCCCACACCAGGGTGCCCGAAACCCCACCTGTCTCTCAGAGGGGCTCTGTCACGTATCGAGTAAGAACACAGGCTCTCGAATCAGACTGGCTTGGGTCAAAGTCCAGTCCTGACACTGAATTGCTGTATAACTTGGGAAAGCTGTCCACCCTCTGTATTCCATCTTCCATGGCTCTCTAGTGCAGGTAACCCTCATATACATAACTTAAGGTTCTTACACCAATAAAATAGTAATACTACTTAATGTGTATTGAATTAAGTGCTTACTAAATGCTACTGATGCGCTTTTTTTTCCAAGTGTCCCTTTTATTCCCCACCTTTGTGAGGTAGGGACTGTTACGATCCATCCGAAGATAACACAAAAGGTTTCATCCCGAGCCTCATAGTGAGGAGTGGCCCAGACGGGGTGCAGACCTCAGGAACAGGTCTACAGGTTCCATTATCCTCCTGCTTCCCAGTTCTTTCTGGGTATGTGAATACATGTAAAGTGGTGAGTAAGTATCCAGTCCACGTCAACCATTAATATTTCCATAAATTTCTCCTATGCTACTGGTGATCAGCTGTGGTCTGTAAATAATAAGGTTAAATGATAATATGGCTGCTGCTAATACTGGTACTGGTACTAAAAATAACCACATCTACTCTAATCTGTTTACTCTGGGCCAGGCACTGGGCGATGCATTTTCCTTGTGTCATCTCATTTTATTATATAGTGTCCAGTATAGCATAATATCTCGTTTAAGTAACAACAATAAAAATGTAAACAATAGTGAGTCACAGCAAGGACTTAATACTTCTTTTATCGTATTTCATATACTCTTAGCTCATTTATTCCTCTCAAAGACCCTACAAATCGGCACTATTACTATTTGTGTTTCACAAATGAAAAACTGAGACACAGAAACGGTAAGTGACTTGCCTGAGGTCACACCCCTAGCAAATGGCAGAGATGGGTTTGGACACAAGCGGTAAGGCTCAGAAGGCATACTCTTCATCAGCATCTAGATTCTAGGAGAAACTGCGCTCTGGGCCGAAGGCCGCCAGTCAGGGTTTTGCTGCATTAGTTCCGTGATGGGTTTAAAGCTCGCACTTATCATTTACAGAAGCACCTGGATCCATTAATACCTGAACACGTTGTCCCGAACTACAAAATGCAGAGAAGAGCAATGCCCGTGTCCATACACACCGTTATCTATTTAGCAGCTCCTCTCTGAGCGCTGGCGTGGGCCAGGCTGTGGGCTTGATGCAGCAGATCCAAGATCTTGCTGGAGACAGACGCTGCCCCTCCCCCACGCGCTCCTCAGCTACTCTACCAGGGTCCAATACAACTTCAGGGAGAGCCAGGGATGGCTGTGCACAGGCTAATCCGGGATACACAGCAGGTGACGGGATCTACTTTTGGGATCCAGAAAAGCCAGCTTGAAGGAGGAGTTTTGGTAGGAGCCCTAGGGAATGAGATCTTTGTATCCCGATGAAATACGGTCACATGTGTTAGAATTTAATTTTGGGAAAACAAGCAGGACTTCTCTCTGAATGTAAAGAAGTCCAGATGCCAAAGACAGTATTTTTCTGGCCGAATACAGTGAAGAGATAATAAAGTGCGAAGATTAGAACATTCATCCTACTGTCACTTTTAAATTAGTTAAATAATTATCCCAGAAAATAATCTGTTTCAATGGGTTTATTTTATTATTGAAATAATAGGGTTGCTTAATACAATTACAACAGCCAGGTCATATAACTCACTGTGATTCCTAATTCAATTGAGTGTAACATCTTATTTGTACAGGGATATATTTGTGGACCTTTAAAATAGCCTCTATTCTTTTACCTTTTAGGTCTTTTACCTCCTTAATCTATTTTATGTATTATGTATGTATGTATGTATTTAGAGAGTAAGGTCAGCCCTCTCACCATATCTGCAGAATGGACTGAAGGAGTCAAGGTCAGATTTCAGGCAAGCAGACCAAGGGGAAATATTGTAGAACCTCAACATGAGGAAGGAGGGTATGGAAAGGGTGGAGGGAAGGTGGAAGCAGAGAGCAGGGCACTGGTTAGTGATTCTCAAAAAAATCATGCTCGGATTAGACATACAGGAGATGGAGAAACAATTCCAAAGCAGTAAGTCTGAACCAAATTACATTTTTCTTTCAATTTCTAATTCATTCCTTTTTATAAACTCCTGTGATCTTTTATCTGTATGATCTTCCTAACACATACGAGTTTTCACAGACACAAATACACACACATGCCATGTAGGTGTGACTTATTTGACATTCAAATCATGCAGACCCTCAAGGCAGAATATCTGTTTGCTTTACTCTGCCCTTCTTTCCAAAACTCAGAGCCACCAGGGCCCCTTGCAAAAGAGACCTGGGACTAATTTTTCTTAAATACTGTCTGCTATGCTCAGTGTCTTTCATCTGCTATTTCACATAATTCTCACAATTTTTTCAGTTTTTGTTTAAATATCAGTTAGGCAACATACAGTGTAATATTAGTTTTAAGTGTACAATAGAGTGATTCAACACTTCCATACATCACTGTACTCATCACGACAAGTGTAGTCTTTAATCCCCATCACAAGAGTTGTAGTAAATACAATATTCCCCCTGCTTTGCTAATGGACCTAGATTAATCATGAGGTACCTTTCCCAAGGTCAACGTTACTAATTGTAGAGTAAGAATTTGAACCTACCTGGTCCTCTGTACTTCAACAGGATGGTTTCCCTTCTTTCCCTCACATTCTCTACTTCTGGTCAGTGTCATTCTCTGTCATGTTATATCCTCTTCCATCCTTCTTTTATTTTAATGCTAATTATTTTGAGAGGGAGGGAGGGAGAGAGAGGGAGGAGGAAATCAGGGGAGAGAAAGAATCCTAAGCAAGCTCTGAGCTGTCAGTGCAGAGACCAACAGTAGGGCTAGATCCCAGTAACCACCAGATCATGAGTTGAACTGAAATCAAGTGTTGGGCACTTAGGGGGCACATGGGTGGCTCAGTTAGTTTAAGTGTCCAACTTCCACTCAGGTCATGATCTCATGATCATTGCATGAGCCATCATTGGGCTCTCTGTGTTGACAGCTATGAGCCTGGAGCCTGCTTTGGAATCTGTGTCTCCCTCTCTCTCTCTCTCTCCCTCACTCATGTTCTCTCTGTCTCTCTCTCTGTCTCTCTCTCTCTCTCTCTCTCTCTCTCTCTCTCTCTCTCTCAAACATAGGTAAAATATTTTAAAAATAATAAAAAAAGAGTTGGGCACTTAACTGACTTAGCCACCCAGGCACCCCTCATCTTCCATCATTCTTGAAAAGAGATGCAAATGATCTCCTATTTGTTTCTCATCTTTTTCTTAAAGGCTGTGTTTCTCCCATGGTTATACATCCCCCTGGGGACGTCATGGGTGAGTCCCAATCATTACCTTGGAAATCTCTCCTGTATCAACAGTACCAGTTTAGTGTAAGTCACCTTCTACTGAGGTATACCAATCTTCCTATAAGTTTCTCTGTAGCAGTCAATAAGTTTATTGTTTTAGAACTGAAAGTCCTTCCTTAGAGAAATATGGCCCATGCACAGATGAACAAAGGAGTATTTATGGAGCTGAAGTAAATGAACACAAATTGAATACATACTGAATATGTTGACCTTTAAATGACAAAGCGAGACTGCATAGTCACCAAGCCATACAAGGACAAGAAAATTACCTTAAAAAGTTTCAAAGCCACAATCCATCACATGGCAGATGCCAGGAAATACATAGATCCTCTTAGAAAACAATGGATTGTTCTCAATAAAACTTCATCTGCTTTGCCAGAACCTGTTCTACATCATTGTTATTCATCCGATCCCAAAGCTACAAAAGTTGATAAGGCTTGCATTTGAGCCTCAGGGGGGATTTGCAGCTTGTAAGAAAGGGCCTCTATGCAGATGCTGATGGCCACAAAATGTAACAAAAATTCCCATCAAGCCATTGTTCGGTCTAGTGATGTTGTTCCCACCCATCAGTTTCTCGGAGCAAGGGCCTCTTAGGTCTGTTAGGACCACAAGGAATGAGAATTTTGTTTTTAATATTATATCTTCAACACCAGCCTCAGAAACAACTTCAAGTGCTAGTTGAGTCAACATTGGGAGAACTCAGGTCTCCTCGATATCACGTAGGCAGACACAAGAGAAATTCCAATTCCTGTGTCACTTTTTAGAGAAGCTTAACAAATAGGATAAAGTTGAACATTTTTTCTCGTAAGTCTGTTTGAACACAAACACACACTTCCCATGACAGTCTCCATTGTACATTTCTTGATTTCCTTGGACAGATGTTTGTGTGCTCTTTGCACAAAAAGTATTTACATATTGTACAAAAGGTCTCCAGAACTTATTCATTTTGCTATATTGATATTTTATGCTCATTGAGAATAAACATGAAATATAGATTTATTTTCTAAATTACAGATTTATAGTAACTTGGTATGTGAATTTATAGAATTGCTAGAGGGGCAGTATCATGGATGGAAAGAGTAGAGTTTCATGTCATCTTAAGATGTGTTATTTATTTGTTTATTTATTTATGTTTATTTTTAATTATATTTTAGCCATTTTCTTTTTTTTAATTTTTTAATGTTTTCTATTTATTTTTGAGAGACAGACAGAGGAAGCATGATCAGGGGAGGGTCAGAGAGAGAGGGAGATACAGAATCAGAAGCAGGCTCCAGGCTCTGAGCTGTCAGCACAGAGCCTGACATGGGGCCCGAACCCACAAACTGTGACATCATGACCTGAGCTGAAGCTGGACGCCCTTAACCGACTGAGCCACCCAGGCGCCCCTATTTTAGTCATTCTCTACGTATGCAATCCTAGGAAGGCTGTATAATGTCTGCAAATCATCAAAAAAATTTTTTTAAATGTTTGTTTATTTTTGAGAGAGAAAGAGAGTGAGCACGAGCAGGGGAGGGGCAGAGAAAGAAGGAGACACAGAATCCGAAGCAGGCTCCAGGCTCTGAGCTGTCCGCACAGAGCCAGATGCCGAGCTCAAACTCTCAAACCATGAGATCATGACCTGAGCTGATGTTAGATGCTTAACTGACTGAGCCACCCAGGTGCCCCTAAAGTCTGTAAATTTATGACCTCCAACTATTACATTCCATGCTGCAGAAAAGAAATCAATTTGTGTTAAAAATATATTTAAGTATTCAACCATGTGTCTAACATAATAAAAACAGGCATTTACTAAACACTTGGATGTTTTAAATTTTATGTTTTAGTTCTAACTTTTGTTTAATTGGGATGGCAGATATGTATGTCTTTATAACACCAAGTGTTGAGGGCGCACAAATAAACCCAGTGTGGGATAGTGTAAGAAGGGGTTTTGGATACAAACTACCAGGACTGCGCACTCTAAATCCTCAAGTTAACATCTGTGTGAGCTTGGGAAGGTACTTCAATACTTTTGGGCCTGTCTTTTGTGACTTGCAGCAAGATGAGGAGATCAAGTCCAGTCTTTTGTGGATGCTAAGGTTTGTGTGCTGGGTGAGAATGGCAGCTTTTCCCCTTTCCACTGTGATGACTAACCTCCAGAAATTAGTGCAAGGCAAGAATTAAGATACTGATGAATTTGTAAAATGACTAAATGAGTCAAGGTGTATGTACCAGCTGGCACTTAACGCAGGGGGAACAGGGGCGCCTTTGGTAGCTATCTTGGTTCAGAGTCTGACTCTTGGTTTCGGCTCAGGTCATGATCTCATGGTTCATGGATCTGAACCCTGCGCTGACAGTGCAGCGCCCGCTTGAGATTCTCTCTCTCCTCTCTCTCTGACCCTCCCCCATCCACACACTCTGCCTCTCTCAGAATAAAGAAACAAACTTAAAAAAATTCAAAGATGGGGAACATTTCACAGAAATTAAATATATCCAGATATTTGGAAGGGAGGGAGTAAGGGGAAGAGACAGGAATGGAAAGAAAGAGACAAAGAAAGAAGGAAATAAAGAGAGGAAAGGAGGACAAGATGGAAAAATAAATCGGGAATTGAAATGGTAGACTGATGTTCACTAGAATAGTGTTTTCCTCCAGCAGTGTTTATGAACACATACAATTTAAATACTTCATGGTTTTATAGGGAAAATAACTTGAGGACAATAGCTTTAAATACTCAAAATTTTATTTTCTGTGTTTAAAACCATTGAGAGAAACAATAGCTTATTATTTGATCTAGAGCTGTTGAATTCTTATCCCCTTTGGATGAATTTGACCAAATTCTTAAGCATACTTTTTGTATTTAATATAAGTCCCCCGTGAGAGGCCAAGTGTGGGTGACCTTGACCTCACTGAAGACAGAAATGCTGAAAACCAAGATTAAGTAAACTTGTAGGCATTAGCCATTGTCCAGTTGAGCTGGACAAGGGCTCATATCAGTTGACCCTTCAACAAGGACATTACAGGACCCTGACCCTACCCAGTTGAAAATCCATGTATAACTTTTGCCCCCCCCCCCCGTAACTTAACTATGAATGAGCCTACTGTTGACTGGAAGCCTAACCAATAACAAACACATTAATGCATGTTTTGTATGTTATATGTATTATATACTCTATTGTTATGATCAAATAAACTAGAGAAAAGAAAATGTTACCAAGAAAATCATAAAGAAGAGCTAACACATTTATAGCACTGCATGTATCAAAAGAATCCGTGTATAAGTGGACCATACAGTTCTAGCCTGTGTTGAAGATTCAACTGTACTTCTTTTCATCTTTTCATATTCTTCATAAATTTATCTCAGTGATTTTTCCCTTTAGATTTAAAGTAATATTCATTATGTGCTTATAAGGATTTGCTAAATTTATGTAGAATTGAGAACAGATTAATGGTGTTAAAACTTCTATTGCATTTGCTAATTATATTAATATGTGTTGGATAGGAACAGGAAACGTGAATGTTCAAAACCAAGAAAAGTGTGATAATGTGAAGAAGCTAACTAGGCAATGGGGGATTTGCTCAGTTTCAGTTTTCAACACTGGTGTTGGCGTCAGTATATTCTGGTTCAAATTAACTCAGCTCCTGCACAATTGCTAAAAGAATGAGTTGCGCGGCTGGATTTAATAGAAAGATAATGACCTGCATTGGGGTGGCTATTTTGAAATCAAATGTGAAAAAAGACTTTGTTTGTCTTTCGCAGTTTTGCCCCAGTGTGGGGCCACAGGTCATTATAATTTGTTCTTTTTGTGCTGCTGGTTTAATCAGCACTCTGCAATAGCAGCAACTAACTGCTTTTAGCATTATTTCTCAGTTGCTCTGAAGCCAGCGTTTGGATTTTTAAGATGCTATGTTCTTTAGAGTTCTTTGAAAGGGCATATTGTATATAATTCACTTTATCAACTACAAATCCAACTAAGCAAACATGAGTAAGTTGTGGCTCCTGCTCTGGCGATTAACGCGAACACAGAGCGGGGGTAAGGGCTGGGGTGAGATAGGAAAGGAGAAGTATAGGAGGACAGGGCGCTGTGAGAGTCCGGGACAGGCACACCGGAAGTCCTCGACACGTGTTAGTGAGAGCAAAAAATACCTCTTTGTGGTGGGTATGTTCGTTATTTCCAGAAGCAACAGAACCAAAACCTAGAACTTAGGGTAAGTTGTATAGGTCACATGTTGTTATTAACTAGGAGAAATGGATCATGAAATCCAGTTGTTATCCCTATGAAACTAAGAATAGTGTCTCTATTTTATTGTCTGTTATTTACCCCTAAATTGAGGACAGTGCTATACACAGTAGAGATTTTATGAATACTCGTACTCTAAAAGAATGAATGAATGTGTCCACAAGCTCTGTAGATGGTGCCCTGCAAAGGTGCTCCGGTCCTCCTAAAAACCGCTTGGAAGCGCCTTCGCACCTTCTTGCCAATAATCTAATCAGCGGCAGGAAAGTACAGCCAGCTTCCCTTTTCTCTTTATGCCTTCTTACCCCTACACCCTATTCTGCTGCAGGTGCATTGAGCTTATATCTAGATGGTCGTATTATTTAACACATTCAAGAAGTACGTATTGATTACCTACCATGTGTCAAGGACCTTGACAACAGAAACCGCTGATGTATTGGATCAGAAAGATAAGCTAGGAAAACACCTCCATAAAATGATACTAGTACCAGAAACTCTGAGCAGTATCCTTAAGATGAGGGGGCAGAGAGAATATCAAAGGAGGGAGCTCAGTCGGTTATCAGAATTCCTTCTCCATCTTTTCAGTGCACATCTGCCTCTTTCTGCTTGTTTTACACTGTCCCCAGCTTTGTTCCATTTCTGGATAAAGGTTTCTACCTCTTAAATAAGCCCTCAAATCCCTTTGCCTTTCTCAAATTTACCTTGATTCACCTCCCTGGTTCCTAACCTTAGTGCCCTAGTGACCTACACACAAAATAGAGAAAATAACACAGCGAATTCCTGTGTCTCCATCACACAGCCCGAGCCATCATCAACATTTTGTCAATCTTGTTCTTACCTCTCCCCTCCCTACTTTTCCACCCCCTGAGTATTTTAAAAACAAATCGTAAACATCATAATATTCCACTTGTAAATACTATGGCATACCTTACTATCAACAAGAATTTCTCCTCTCCCTCCCACCACCCACTTTTTTTAAATCACTTTCTCATCTCAGATTTTTGGTATAAGTCCTTGTAACAAAGGCTGAGGACTAAGGAAGCCTATGTCACTTCACATCTGGCAGTGCTCAGAATCACTTCTCATTCATTGTCTTTGGGGTAAATCTTCTCTTTTCTTGGGGTGAGATTTTTTTTTCTAGAAATTTGACCTTGGTCTTTCATAGAAATCTTTTGTTGGACTGACCCTTTATTCTATACTGCTCAGTCATTTACTGAGTTCTTGAAGAGGTGTATCTCTTATGAACCTGGGAATTCTTAAACTGGTAATTCTGTTCCATAGGAATTTAATGGGATGCCATACCAAATAGGGCTTCTGTGGTTAGAACCAATACTGGGGAAGAGGTAGACTTAGGATTTCTTGAAAATGATTAGGCAAATCGAAACTTGTCATCAATTGTGATATACTGAACATTTACATATAATAAAGATCCCACCTTTTCCTTGTGGGTGAGGGGGCTGTCCCAAGGTAAAACTCACTGCTGCTTATCCAATGCTTCTGATCCATAGCCAGCAAGTGGCAATCTGATGTGGCATAAATATCAGATGGTGACAAATAACACTGACATTTTGTCAGAAGCAAAGACATGACTCAGACCCAGCAACTTGGCAGAGATGAGTGCCAGCGTTTGGTGACAAATAACTTGGATCTGACAGCATGCTTCACTGTGTGGACTTGCATCCATCACAAAGATATTTAAAAAAAAAACCACAGAACCCAAAACCTACAACACTCAAAACTGGGTGACAGAAGATGGAGGCTGAGCCAAAGGCGAGTCAGAGGCAGTACTGAAGACAGAGAGCCTGGATGGCAGAACAGCCATTCTTACTTTATTTTAAGAATCCCATTTTTCACCATTCTCACACTTCATAATTCAGAAGTGCACTTACGGATTCTTTGCTTAAAAATCACAAAACCAAAGAATGTTGGAAGAGTGAGTGTTGAAGTGGTGATCTAAACCCTAAACATGATCATCAAAGGGTTAAGACTTAACCAATGCATTGTTTGTAACTATGCATATGTATGTATGTATATTACATATGTATATAAATATATATTCTATATAAGTACATAGAATATACATATTATATGTATATACACACACATACACACACATTATACATACACACACACAGAAATATATAAAGACTTCATACAACTCCATAACAAAGAAGATAATCAGTTTAAAACAATGTGAGGCACCTGGATGGCTTAGTCAGTGAAGAGTCCAACTTTGGCTCAGGTCATGATCTCACAGCTCATGAGTTCGAGACCTCCATAGGGCTCTGTGCTGACAGGTGAGAGCCTGGAGCCTGCTTTGGATTTTGTGTTTACCTCTGTCTCTGTCCCTCTCCTGCTCACTCTCTGTTTCTCTCTTTCAAAAATAAATCAACATTAAAAAACAACAAATAAAAAAATAAAGCAATCTGACTAAAATCTGCCGAGATATTTCTAAAGGAGACTTACAAATTGCTAATAGATACATGGAAAGATGCTCAACAAAATTAATCATAAGGGAAATTATAATCAAAACCACACTATGATACCATGCCTATTAGAATGGCTGTCATCAAGAGGACAGGAGACAGCAAGTGTTGGTCAGTCCATGGAGATAAGGGAACCCTCACGCACTGTTGGTAGGAATATAAACTGGTACAGCCACTGTGGGCAGTAATATTAAACATAGAACTACCATAAAACCCATCAATCCCACTTCTGGGCATATATCCAAAGGAAACTAAATCACCATCTTAAAGAGACAGCTGCATCTCTGTGTTCATGGCAGCATTATTTACAATAGCGGAAGAATAGAAACAACCACTGATGGATGGTGGGTAAAAGACAGGTGGTGTGTGTAAGTGATGGACTGTTACTCAGCTGTAAAGAAGGAAATCTCGCCCTTTGCAGGAACATGGATGGAACTTGAGGGCATGACGCTAGTGAGGTAAATCATTCAAAGAAAGGCAAATACAGCCTCTTCTCACTTGTGTGTGGAATCTAAAAACACAAAACCAAAAACAAAATAACCCTCCCAGATATGGAGAACAGATTGGTGATTGCCTGAGATGTGGGGTAGCAATGGGAGAAGTGGGTAAGCGTGGTCAAAAGGTACAAAGAAAAGGACTTGATGGAATCATTGTCTCTCTATATTTTTTCATAAATGTATATTAAATATTGTGTAACATGGTCTGCTAACCTAATCCCACAATATGTTGATAGCGTTGGTCATGATGCAGGGAGATGCAAGCTGGACTCTGCCATAGGAAGCCCTAGTTTGTGTCACGCATTAACTCTGTGAATTAGTCTTTCTCCCTGATCTTCAATTTTCTCCTTTGTTTGTTCATACATCTGATATTTACTGAGCACTCTTCGTGTGACAACCACCATCCTCGTCTCTAAGGTACAGTGGTAAACATGGGAAGAAGATGCTTTCAACCCAATGAGAGTCCAGTGACATCCTACAAAAAATGAGCAAGTCAAAAAAAAAATCCAAAGTAAATTTGTGTTATCTAATTATGAACAATAATATAAGGCAATTTGGAAATGATCAGACGATGCTGAGGACTCTACTTCAGATTGGATGGATGAGAAGTACTCTTTGATGGGGTAATGATCTTGCCTAAACTTTAACAATGAAAAGTCCCAACCATGAGGAGCCAAGAAAGAAGGAAATTCCAAGGCAGAGAAAAAAGTCCTTAGAGAGTATGTAGTGTCAACGAAATAAAGTGAAAGCCAGTCCAGGCATAAATCCCTGCCAGAATACACGTTCTCAAAATGAGATTCCTGGGAACACAGAGTTAACAAATGTGAAAGTGTTCTTCCCTTGTAATGTATGTTGTTTAGGAACTCCTTCAGTACACATGTGAAGAATAACCTAATTAGCATGTGAATTTATCAGTTACTAGTCAGTTGTGCTGTAAATAGTAGAAACACCATCTGAAGTGGCCGACCACTGAGAACTTTTACATGGGGGCTCTAGTTTCATCTGCAACCAGGGAGGTCCTGGTGTTGGGTCTTGTCTGGCTGTGGGTACTTTCAGGAATGATTTGCTCTTAGGGATGTAACTGGGGGAAGTAGTCATATGTTATACTGTGAATCTGAAGACTTTTTTTTTCAATGTTGATAAGCATTTGATTTTCTGTTATTGTCACAAGTATTGATCCTAGGATTATGAAGAATCAAACTCTAATTCTCTGAGGCACATTATACAACCTGAGTTACATATCCTTGGAAGTGCTGAGACTCAATATTGGTGTTATTACCAAAGGCATATTTACTCTAGACTTAATGCCTATATCTGATCCTCCTTCTCCAATTTAAACCTTCCTTTACATAGGTGCTCAATGTATTTCCAAAGACCATGTTTAAATCATACCTTTTTCTGTTTCATATAAAAATCCTTCAAAGGCTTTGTAATTTTGTAGAGATAATTCATTCAACACTTAATTCAATAAAACTTCCCTAAGTATGTAATAAGGGTCAAACACGTTGATTTTAATGATGTATCAAGAGATAAGTTAGACACTGTCCTGCCACCAAGGAGCTCTATCTCCAGTGGAATCGATGTTAAACCAAAAACAACAATGCAATAGTAATGACAATACATAATAATGACGGTGAATAATAATAAATAACAATGATAATGACAATAAATTAACATCATGTTAAAAGCAATATCAAACCTCCTCTAAAACAAAATATAATATTCACAGAAAAATACATAACAGGGGAACAAGCACAATGGAACTTAACATGTTACCATAAGGAAGCATATGGTAGTGCAGAGTAATATTATTTCTGTCAGTTACCAGTGGTTAATGTCTCCTGTTACATAAAAAGCAGACCACCAAGATGTGGTGGCTTAAAATAACAATTTATTAGTTCATAGTTATTTGGACCAGCTATTAGGGCTGACTGAAATCAGTTGGGCGGTTCTCCTTCTGACCTTGTCTGGTTTCACTCATGAGACCACAAATGTCCGGCACCTCAGACCTGAGCTGGAGAATCCCAGGTACGCTCAGGCAGGCGCACCGAGGAACTGGCCGGAGGTGTAGGTAGTGCTACATCAATTCCGCTCCTTTCTATTAGACAAAGCAAGTCAAAGCCTCAGTCCTGTTCCGGGGAGTGGGAAGAGAAATACAACTTCTTTTTTTTTTTTTATGTTTTTATTTATTTTTGAGAGATGAGGGGAGGGGGAGGGAGAGAGGGACAGAGGACCTGAAGCAGGCTCAGCACTGACAGTGTAGAGCATGACGTGGGGCTCGAATGCACAAACCGTGAGATCCTGATCTGAACTGAAGTCGCTTAGCCAACTGAGCCATCCAGGTCCCCCTAATTTCAACTTCCTGATGGAAGGAAAAAGCATATTTGGCTTTGAGAAGTCGACCTTACAGAAAGGACCTATTCCTCCTGCAACTTAACTTGCCTCAACTGTTGCATGAAGAAATAACACCTACTTCTCAAGATATTGATTGTATCAGATGATGTAAAGAGAGGAAAGTATAGGACACATATAGTATGTATTCAAAAAATGGTAAAAAGATATCGATGTTTTGTACTAAAAAAATGCTACGTCATTTTCCTTACTCACTCCCATTTACTGAGAAACTAATGTGTGTAACTGTGAGGAATATTGTGGTGAAGAAAATATCCTTTTCCTTAAGAATCTTTAGCTAAAGAGATTGACGTTCAGACATCATTCGCTGTAAAGAATGTGGGAAAGATGTATAATTAACAAATTACGTGTGAAGTCAGTGTTTTTTATTGCTTGTTTTATGGCTTTAATATCTAATATGTGTCTGGGATCGAGTTCATAATTTTATACAATCAGGTATCTTCAAGGACTGGACCTGTCTTTCATGGCATCATTCATTTACCATTCATTCATTTTCTTACTCATTTCACTAGCGAATTTTTACTGAGCACACATCTGGTGAAATGGTGCAAAAGACTAGAGATGGAGGGAGTCAAATAGATTGGTGACCTTGAAGATCTTTGTGGTTTTAGATCTGGTGGCAGAGGAGGAATAAAAAGTGATACTATCTGGTTATTCCAAATAAGATATTGTTGATCTATCCCAAAGAGGTGGCACCTGGATTAACTATTCATGGATTTTAGGTGAGCAAAGCAAAACAGATTTTGGTTGGATTGTACTAGGCAGCAGTAAGTGCAAGAAAACAACAATGTGAGAGATGATGATTATTCACTGGGAGCACCAGTTCAACTAGGCTGCGGCATAGGGGACTGGTGAGCTGGAGCACGGGTAGCAAAGCATGAGAGCTGAGTCTAGGAGAGAAAGCACGAGCCACATAGTTTTGAATGCCTCATGAATGCACATGAATTTCACCTTGAGATAACAGGTTTTCTCCCCATCATCTACTGAAATTCTTTTTTTTTTAAATTTATTTTGAGAGAGAGAGAGAGAGAAAGAGAGAGGGAGAACAGGGGAGGGGCAGAGAGAGACGGGAAGTGAGGGAGAATCCCAGCCCAGCTGTGCAGAGCCTGATGCGGGGCTTGAACCCATGAAAGGTGAGATCATGACCTGAGCCGAAATCAAGAGTCAGATGGTTAACCGGCAGAGCCACCCAGGAGCCCCCATCTACTGAAATTCTTAACAAAAATCTTTTATAAAGCTAGACAAAGGTCAGTATTTTCTAATTCTAATAAAAACAGGAGAGTTCCCCAAGAAATTCCAAAAAAACCTGAATTTTATATGTGTACACTCATTTCCTTCTATCTTTTATATTCCATTGTGCCCTCTTCTTTCTCACTTCACACCTTCCCGCAAGCATTTATGGAATTCAGGCACCATGCTAGGGACGTTTAAATACATCTTCTTGGTGTTTGTCCGGGGTTCTGGTTTTTGAAATCATACGAGCTCTTCCAAATTTTCTACTTTTCCATCTGAAGTTCTGTCGGAGATGGCACTTGCCTTTTTTTCCTGCACTAAGTAGTCAAAGACTTTATGTTGTTCTATGAATACTTCTCTGGGTCTCCAGGAAGTTAATCACATGTCACTTCTCACTCTGCACCTCTGCATGGACATCAGTACACATTGTACAGAACGTGTTCTCGGTGAAGGGCCAGGGGTGCATGAAACATACACACACAAGTTCAGACAAGTACCCTGACAGACACACCCACACACCAGGACACAGATGGCACTAAGATCGAGTGCCCTTCCTCACTGCGAGATCTCCTTGAAGCGGATGTCTGTTCAGAACCTGGGCTGGTTTTTTCATCTGTAGAGGGGAGAGGTTGAAATGGTAAGCTCTTCATCCTCAACCCCGGTGATCCTGTAAGTGAGACATCATGTGACATGTTCTTTAAGTGACATGCATTCAGCACCTAACTTCATCTGATATATTCAAAATGATTAATATTTCTGTGTGAGAGTACTACCAGGAAAAATAATTGGAGGAGACTAAAATATCTACTAGACCCAGGTGTGGAGAAGGTGAGGGCTACACAGGGAAAAACAGACTTCTTTCAGGTGCCTTGAGCCAGTTTCAGAAGGTGATTACGTGAGGCTTGTGACACACAGCACGCTAATTAGAATGCCCTCTGCTTGGCTAATTCTCTTTTGTTCCTTCTTTCTCCCTGGTAAGAGTCTGCTTCGCAAAAGCTGCTAAGAACTTGGCTGTAACTTTGACGGGCACAGAACTCTACTATCCTGAACGCTGGCTAATTGAGAGATGCGCAGGTGGCGGTTCCTGCCTCTCTGGCTCATCTCCTTCTGACATCTGATATTTTATGAAAATTTGTGGGGGGGTCTCAGAGAACATGTGTTAGGGTTTATTTTTTCAGGTGAGCTTTTTAAGTTTGAAGAGACGCCTGTGAGTGGGCAGACCCTGCGGGCGCTCTGGCCATGAGGACCATTTTGACACCTGCCAAACCACTCTAATAGCTTCAGTTCGATGGGTCTTTATTTCTTTTTAAAAATGGTTTTTAACTTTTATTTATTCTTGAGATATAGAGAGAGACAGAGCATGAGCAGGGGAGGGGCAGAGGGAGACACAGAATCCAAAGCAGGCTCCAGGCTCTGAGCTGTCAGTGCAGAGCCGGCTGTGGGACTTGAACCCATGACCTGTGAGATCATGACTTGAGCCAGAGTCAGATGCTTAACCGACTGAGCCCCTAGATGAGTCTTTTAGGAAAAAAAACAAAAAAACAAAAACAAAAACGAAGAAGAAAAAGAGACTTTTGGAGTCATTCAACCTAGGGTTTCACTGTACTTTCCATCCTTTGCTAATTCTTTTAACCTTGAGAACATTTCAAACATAGCAGGTCTTGTCTGCATCTATAAAATGAAGATTCTAATACCCAATATAGAGATTTATTATGCAAACCAACTGAGAGATGGATATACTACATTTATTATAATTGTATATATCATATTATTATATACGACATATATCATATATGTATAGTATAAACATATATTCTCACAGACCTCTTCCCTTTAGAGTCCATGTTTCCTCAGGGACTTATTGGTAATTAAATTGCCCAGCAACAAAACCCATATAATCAATGAATGCTATGCTTAATAATGCATATATTAACATGAGCCAGAATAATAAAACTCAGAGCTCTTTTTGTTCCTTCATCCATTTGTTTATCTGTTTGCATGGAATTTCCTAAGGTAAGGTATTGCATGAACACCAAATTATAAAAAAATTATAATTTGTAAAAACAGCCAGGAAGGTGACTTACCAGCTCATCAGGGGCAGGGGCCCAGGATTCATCCAGCATCCTTCAGTTTAATTGCAGTTTTATTAGATGGCACTGCTACCTTCGATTAAGCAAAGCCAGGACCGAAATGAGAGAAAAGCCAGGTATTTGGGCAAATGACAGAGAGTTAGAAGGTCTCCAGAAGGAAGGAAGAAACTGCTATTCCAGCCTGTACTCTTGGTCCCCATCCCTCTTGCCTCAACAGCCTCACCATTAGGCTTCCTCCTGCCTCTGACTCATCATTGCCAGAGGTTTGAACTACCCTTTGTTGTATGTAAGGGAACACTCGTCCGAATTCGCTTGCCCCAAACTTGGCAGTTGACCTGATGATACAGGAAATCACTCACTCCTTTCTTCACCGTGCCTTGTTCTATTACAGAACCCACTAGACGGGGTAATATCTGTTTCTGTGTCCCCGTCTTCCATCGCACTGCATCTCCTCGACACCAAGGATGTGTTTTATTTTTGGGCATGTGTGGCACCCAGCTTGTAGTAGGAGGCCAATTATGTTTATTAAATGAATGAATTTAAAAAAATGAGCAGATGAAAAAATGCATTAAGAGCCATGAAATGCTCTGTAAGAAGTTTCAATGTCTCATATGTCATAATTCTACTAAGCCTTCTCTGGATATATATCTCAAATTTTGAGGTGAACCCATCATCGTTCATTGAGGGGCAGCGTATAGAACAGAATACAGTTGGATTTTCTTCTGAGCTAAGAGTTAGGTAATTTAACTCTCATTTTGCCTGTAAGGAAAAGAAAGCTCAGGACAGACAAACAATTGACAATAGGTCACTTTTGGAAGGTCTCCCGCCTCCTACACTCGTGCGTTTTGCACTCTCCCAGACTGCCAGCAGTGGTGTTAGGTCCTGAGCTGCATGCAGTCTGCGGGGCTGTTGTGTAAGGCGATTCCTGATACTCCAATAACACGGATGCTTATCATCCCTGATAGAACTGGCCCAGAAGATCAATAATTTATGTCAAAATGTTATATATCCAGGTTATGTTTTCGTTTTGAAAGAGGCATTCCTCCCCCCTCACCTCTGGTTTTCTTTATTTCTTCTGGGAAAATTCTTACCCTTTTTACCAACTTAGGATAATTTATTCTCCGCTGAAGAAGTCCTGAAGAGAAGCTCATGGCCACTGGCAAGGAATGTAAACTCAAAGGCAAAGAAGTTGATAGGCAAATACAGAAATAACTATTCTAGTCTAATACCATATTTTATGTTAATCCCCTAGGCAGCACCCTCTACCCTCTGTGGCTCAACCACCACCCTTTGTCTTGTGTGGCTACTTACACACCATCCATTTCTTCTGCTTCACATGCCCACATTCCTCTGTTAGCTCTTCTCCTTTGCCTTAAGGATCCTTATTCATTTATCCTTAGCTTTATCTATTCCACACAGTATTTTCTAGCTTCTCCTTGCATGACTTAGGTCTCCCCCTCTGCGTGTCCTTGAATTTCTCTGCCTGTATTTTTATATTCTCCATGCTATGTTATAATTTCCTATGAGTCTGTATCTACCAATAGAATGAGAATTCCTAAAAAGTGTGGACCTACTCTTGCCTTTATTCTCGATGGCAGTTATAATGCTCAGCACACACGAAGTATTAAAGGAATACTGTGGAAAAGAGCAAAGTAGAATAGGAGAAAGGAAACAAATGGGAAAACTAAGTCACAGAGTTAAGGTGTAATACCTAAGATAATAGGAAATGCATGTCCCAGCAGCCAGTCCCACTGACCTGACGCTTTGACAGAAATCCCTTCATAATCTGAGATGGAATTCATCTCCCTGAAAAATGGACACTTTGGTCCTGGATCTATCTCTTATGACAATTTAATACAGATATTGAGAAAATAATGTTGACTTTCTGACTGTACCCTCCCTAAGCCTCCTCCTGCACCTCCAAGTTCTTAGACATTCATTCATATGAAAAAAAGGCACATAAGATGGGAATCTGTATTTCCCTAAAACTCACTGCCATGTGAGAAATCGTAGAAAGGAGGGTCAGTGTTGAGAATACACTGTGACACAGCAACACACACCTCATGGTGAAGCCTGCATCCGTCATCACCAGTCGTGATACTGGAAAGATCTTTCATCTCATTCAGCCATAGAATCAGAACATTTCATTCTCATTTATAAAATCAGAAGAAAAAAAAAAGCCTGGTTTGTGCACAGAAGACATAGATCACATGAATCACAAAGTGATTTACTTTGTATGGTTCTTTTTTTAAATGTTTGTTTATTTTTGAGAGAGACAGAGAAAAAGAGAGGGCGAGAATGCACATGTGAAGGGGGAGGGGCAGAGAGAGGGAGACAGAGGATCCAAAGTGGGCTCTGTGCTGGCAGTAGCGAGCTGGATGTGGGGCTCAAAATCACAAGCCATGAGATCATGACCCAAGTCTAAGTCAGACGCTCAACCAGCTAGGCCACCCGGGCGCCCCACTCTGTATATTTCTTGACATGTGCACTTACAGATGTCTCCCAGAGCTAGAGTTGTGTAAAGTTGTATAAAGTTCTGTGTGTGTGTTTGTATGTGTGCATGTGCATGCACCCTAGAGAGTTACTTTCTGAATTCAACTGATGCAGAGGCTTGGGATATTTGTACTATACATGAGAAACCAGATATTGTACCCTCAATAAGATCACGTGTAATGATCTCTGAACTGGGAACAAGGACATGTGAACTTCAGTTTCAGCTTCCCTGCCATCCAACTGCACGATCTGGGAGAAATCCTGGCCTTCTGGACCAAATTTTCCATGGTTTTTAATATGGAGAAACCAGGCCTAACAATTTATATGATTCCCTTTAAGTATTATTATAATTAAAAGCTATTCCATAACAGAAGAAACCTAGTAAAATTCCAATGAAATAGCAAAAGTTCTGGGGAAACAGGACCAAAGGAGTGAAGATGGTGGTATCAGATCTGGGCAGTTAAAACTATCACTATTTCAAGTGTAGCTCTTCCTCCTTCCTCCCCAACCCCCACCAATGTCCCCGACAACAACTCATGACACATGCTAGAGTTGACCTCAGACAGAATCTGTTATTGTAGGATACACAATAAGCATGAGAGCAAGTCTTCCTAAGTCACTCCAGACAACTGTTTTTTTAAAATCTCTAATAACTTGGAGTGCCTGAGTGGTTCAGTAGTTAAGCATCTGATTCTTGATTTCAGTTCAGGTCATGATCTCATGGTTTATGAGTTTGATCCCCATATTGGGCTCTGCACTAAGTGCGGAGCCTGCTTCAGATTCTCTTTCTTTTTCTCTCTCTCTGCCCCTCCCCAGCTTGTGCTCTCTCTCTCTCTCTCTCAAAATAAATAAGTAAATTAAAAAAAAAACCTCCAATAACTTGGTGATGTACGGATTGACATCCTTCATATCTAACTCAAGTCATACCCAGCAGCCCCACCAGTGTGGAGAGCATGAGGCATACACATTGAAATTTAATGTACGTAGTATGAATACAAGTTTGCTTCCAGAAATTGGGACATAGTATTAAAATAAGTGTCCAGTTTCCTCTCCAATGCTGGTAAAAAGCTTCTGTAAGAAACACACGGGAGAAAGCAGTGTGTTTTGGATGACTGTCTATTTAAATTGATTCAAGAAGCACTCATGAAGCTTCTACATTGTACTTAACACATAAGAACAGTGTTAAAATAAACAAGGCAGTCCCTTTGACAAAGAGTGCCTAACTCTGCAATGCCTCTCTTCTTGAACCATTTAACCTCAGTGTCAGAATTCCCAATGAGTTAAATGATCATAAGTTGGTCTTGAAAAAGTGAACATCTTATACTTTCGGTCCTCAGAAAACATCCATTGAAAGAAACCATGAACAATAAATAGGAATATGTTTACCAAGTAGTTACTTGAGTATATTGGTATAACATGATATACCCCAGACATTACTGTGTTTTGAGAGAGGTATGTCATGTTTGAAGCTGACATTGGTCATGGTTCGGCTAAATTACTATAATTATAAAATAAGAACAATAGCCTTTTCTTTCATAGTTATAATTTTTATTTAAAGCATTTTACATATACACACACTTAACATGTTTTTGTCTGTTCATCCAAATAAATACTGGGTTGTAGGCAGAGCAGGAGCTTTGCTTTTGTGGAAACTGAACTTCACCAACTCAGTTGCTGCAGGGCACCGATGCCAGTGTGTGACAGAAATAGGTTTTATCTATAGCACTTTTCATTGTTGTTCTACTGGTTGAAAAAATGTTCTAGTTTAGAATCTGAGTAATTCTAAGGGGGTTATTTCAGATGTGGCAAATATGTGGGAAAAGGACATTTGGACAGACTCCCATTCCTCCTCACACTATCCGTGTGACTCTAATGGCCCTGCCCCTCTTAGCTGTAATTGGAAAGAAGTAGCCTATCCAAGTGGTCAGGAGCATAAAGTCTAGAACCAGACTGCCTGGGTTCAATCCTACATCTGCCATTCACTAGTCCGTGCTCTTAAACAGATGGGTTAACCAATCCGTGCTCAGATCCTCTCCTGTGAAGCAGAGGAGGTAATAGTACCCGCCTAGAGGGCTGTTGTGGAGACTAACTGAGTGATTCCATGTCAGGGGTTAGAGGGTCGGCACAGTTAGCACCACGTTAAGTGATAAATTAAGAGTGACTCTTCTTTTTTTTTTTCTTTTCAGATATTTATTTATATTCTAGTTAGTTAGCATACAGTGTAATGTTGGTTTCAGGAGTAGAATTCAGTGATTCATCACTCACATACAATACCTAGTGCTCATCAGAAGTGCCTTCCTTAATGCCCGTCGTCCATCTAGCCCCTCCCCACCCACCTCCTTCCATCATCATAAGAGTCTCTTATAGGGATGCTTGGGTGGCTCAGTCAGTTAAGCACCTGATTTCGGCTCAGTTCATGATGTCACAGTTCATGAGTTCGAGCCCCACACCGGGCTCTGTGCTGACAGCTCAGGGTCTGGAGCCTGCTTGGAATTCTGGGTCTTCTTCTCTCTCTCTGCTCCTCCCCTGCTCACATTCTCTCTCTGTCCCTGAGAAACTGAATAAACATTAAAAAATTTTAAAAAATAATCCTATAGTTTGTTTCTGTCTCCCCCCCTCCCCCGCAATATGTTCATCTGTTTTGCTTCTTAAACTCCACACAGGAGTGAAATAATATAGGATTTGTCTTTCTCAGACTGACTTATTTCAATTAGCATAACACACTCTAGTTCCATCCACATTGTTGCAAATGGCAAGATTTAATTTTCACGACTGAGTAGTATTCCATTATATATACACATACGACGTCTTCTTAATCCATCCATCTGTTGATAGACATTTAGACTCTTTCCATAATTTAACTATTGTAGATAATGTTGCTGTAGCCACTAGAAGGCATGTACCCCTTCAAATATGCATTTTTTTATCCTTTGAATAAATACCTAGTAGAGCAATTTCTGGATGATAGGGTAGTTCTATTTTTAGTGCTTTGAGGAAACTCTGTACTGTTTTCCAGAATGGCTGCACCAGTTTGTATCTCCACCAACACTTCAATAGGGTTCCCCTTTCTCCGTAGACTGACTCTTAGGTTTTAAGAAACTCTGAAATTCTATTTTAAACTTTATTTATATATTTGGGGTTGGGGAGGGGCAGAGTGAGAAGAGAGAGAATCCCAAGGAGGCTTTGCGCATGGAGACTGAAATGAGGTTCAGTCTCATGAACTGTGAGATCATGACCTGAGCTGAAATCAAGAATTGGATCCTCAACCGACCAAGCCACCCAGGTGCCCAAGAAACCTTGAAATTATAATTTTTATTATCTAAAGTAATTGAAAAGTATACTTTAAAAATAATGGGACTCAGGAGTCTAGACACTAATTCTAGTTCTGCCACTATTAAGCCATTGGTCTTTGTCACTCACGCCTCTCCTAGACCTCCTTTTCCCCATGTGGAAAAAGTCATAGGCCTCGACAAAATGGCATCTGGGAAACTGAGACACAGACACTAGAAGCATAGGTTATAGAATGAGACAGACAGATGTAGACCCTTCTTAACCATGTACTCGACGTTTGACCTTGAGCAGCTAGCTCATTTGATAGCTGTTTGGGTGGTGGTGATTTCACAAGATCATCCAATTAAAGCAATTGTTATCCATAATGTTGATATTTAATAAATATGAGTGTTATTATTGACATTGGCTAGCCAAAGACTTCTTGTTTCAATAAAACTATTTGATGCCAGGAACTGTAATCCATTTGTAAAGTAAATTCTCTATTCAAAAGAGAAAAGAAATAAGTGTAAATTGTACAAATCCAAATTCCACATTATCAAAATATATATTGATGTGTCCTACCCTTAAACACCTTCTCTTGTCTTTTAACTTTACTCATTGAGGAGTGCCCTTTCCATAGAGATCTGGGGAAATGCACTAAAGAGATGAAAAGGACAGGTGATTAAAAAAATGACATAAAAAAGAAAGAAAAAAACACAGTCTTCATGAAAGTCAGCCTTACCATCTCAAGAGATCGGAAGGTGACTTCTACTTAGAGTTATGCATATCGCATGAAAGAGTGACTATATGGTATTATACATTTTTAGACACATGCTTGAGCTTCAGACATAACTTGTTGACATGAAATGCACCACAAAGATAGAGCCACTTCAACCATTTTTGGACCTCTTCTTTTGGAAATGGATTTCAGAGCCCCTTTTTAAGAAGTAGACATGGAAAATATGTTTCAGCATCAGCCAGTAATCTTCCACGAGCTTATCCATGGTGATTATCAGGTTTAATCCACTATTCAAAGGCTCTAATCAACCATTCAATCAGCGTAATCACCATACTCCATCTCTCACAATTTCTGCCCTTGCTATCACCTTTCCTGTCTTTGACCCTTAGCTGTTCTCTCTCTTTACAATGCCTTCCATTCCTCGGAGTAGCTCTCGCCTTGCCCTTCCCTCCATCTTTCGGCGTAGAACATAATGCACATAAGCAGCATCTACTGCGCTGTGGTTCAAATTGTGTCGGTGACAGCGCAGGGCAGGGGGTGGGGATCTCAAAGAGAGATTTTACCTGATAATGAATTATTACCAGAAACTCTAATTGTAGTGCTTTTTGCTGGTTTTTTCCCCTAAAAGTCAACCACTGTGTCTAGCAGATACTCTCCAAAATTTCTCTGTATTTGATTCATTAAAATATGAAATAAGGGCACTGGGTGGCTCCATCGGTTAAGCATCTCCCAGTTCGTGAGTTTGAGCTCCGTGTTGGGTGCTGTGCTGACAGCTCAGAGCCTGACGTCTGCTTCGGTTTCTGTGCCTCCATCTCTCTCTCTGTCCCTCCCTTGCTAGTGCTCTTTCTCTCTGTCAAAAATAACATAACCATTAAAAAATAATAAAAAATAAAATGTGAAATAAAAATTACTTTTACTCTTAAGAGGAATCACATTTTAGGGAAGGAAAAATCAGAGAGGGAGGCAAATCATAAGAGGCTCTTTTTGTTTATTTATTAACTTTGAGAGAGAGGTGGGGAGAGAGGCAGAGACAGAGAGAGAGAGAGAGAGAGAGAGAGAGAGAGAGAGAGAGAGAGAGAGAGAATCACAAGCAAGCTCTGCACTGTCAGTGTGTAGTCTGCCACGAGGCTTGATCCCATGAACTGTGAGATCATGACCTGAGTTGAAATCAAGAGTCAGATGCTTAACCAACTGAGTGAGCAAGGTGCCCCAAGACTTTTCAATACAGAGAACAAACTGAGGGTTGCTGGAGGGGAGATGGGTAGGGGGATGGGCTAAATGGGTGATGTGCATTAAGGAAGGCACTTGTTGGGATGAGCACTGGGTGTATATGTAAGAAATAAATCACTGGGTTCTACTCCTGAAGCCAAGACTACACCATATGTTAACTAACTTGAATTTAAGAAAACAAAACAAAACTCCACTGGCAAGATGTGAGGTTGTTGGAGCAAGAGAGAACCAGCTTTTGGAATGAATAAATCAGCAGACATATTAAGGATATATCTTGTAAAGTGTCCAGACATTATCCTGAACATAAGAGGGAGATACTGAAATGTATTTTATTTTATTATTATTTTTTTTACATTTATTTATTTTTGAGAGACAGAGAGAGGCAGAACACAACTGGGAGAGGGGCAGAGTGAGAAGGAGATATAAAATTTGAAGCAGGCTCCAGGCTCTTAGTTTTTGACACAGAGCCTGACGTGGGGCTCAAACCCACAAACAGTGAGATCGTGACCTAAGCCAAAGTTGGACGCTTAACTGACTGAGCCACCCAGATGCCCCTGAAATGTATTTTAGCTGGGGCAACATCTATTTAAAAAAAAAAAAAAACATATTCTAAGGGTGCCTGGCTGGCTCAGTTGGTTAATTGTCTGACTGAGGCTCAGACCATACTCTCACAGCTCATGAGTTCGAGCCCTGTGTCGGGCTCTGTGCTGACACCTCTGAGCCTGGAATCTGCTTCAGATTCTTTGTCTCCCCCTCTCTCTGCCCTTCCTTGCTCACTTGCTCTCTCTCTTTCTCTCTCTCTAAACAATAAAATAAATAAAAATAACGTATCCTGTAAGTGTAAACAATAATGATTTACTTTCAGTTCAGTATATATTTTTGGTATTCTTACATTACCCAATAATTGAGTCTTTCCCCATTCAGTAAGGTGGGGTGTGCATATTTGTGTGTTTTACGCTATCCTAGACCCTGAAGACACACAACAAACATTGTACTTTTCTCTTTCTCTACAGACCCAGCCTACTGAGGGCGAGGCATAGGGCAAGAAGCACACTGCAAAGCTGAGTTACATTCTACTGTCATATCCAACGTCGGGCCCGGTATCACTGAGGCTGGGGCAGGCGCTGATGTGGACCCTTGTCCTGATGAGTTAGGGGTCCTGTCAGGTGGGAAGAATGGAGTGGGGGAGGAACTTCTAGTAAATTCAAAGAAGTGAATGACAGGGAAGCAGTCACAAAGACAGGAAGTTTTAGGAAGTATTTCAGAGACTCCCAGTAATTTGACAAGCCTACAGTATATTCGGTCTGAAAATGGGGGAAATAATGAAGCTACAAATACTGAGGGTAGAGTTTTGTGGAGGTGACGATATTCACTACGAAGCTAAGCCGTTTCAGCTATCTGGAGACAAGCCGGAAAGATCTGGAGACACAGTCTTGAAAAGCCACGTGTGCATGTGGCTGACTTGTTTTCAGGAGAAACACGTAGGATGTCTGCTGTGTGAGCACTTAGCATAAGTCCCAGAGGCTAGTGAGCACAATGTGGGAAGACATGGGTGACAGAAGTTGAGACTAGAAAAGTAGTCAGAAGCCAGATCTTGAAGAATTTTGTATCCTGGGGTGAGAAGTCGAGTTTGTGAGAGATAGGTCTGCACTAATTATTATTTTCCACCAATGTGACTCTAAAGACAGAGCAAAGAGAGCATCTGGAAGTCTAGTAATCCAGTACAAAGTAGCTGATATAGGTTGAAACTTGTTTGAACCCTGATGTTTCATCTTTGGGGCACCTGGGTGGCTCAGTCGGTTGGGCCTCCGACTTCAGTTCAGGACAAGGTCTTGTGGTTTGTGAGTTCAAGCCCCACATTGGGCTATGTGCTGTCAGCCCAGAGCCTGGAGCCTGCTTCGGAGTCTGTATCTCCCACTCTTTCTGCCCCACCCCCACTCATGCTCTGTTTCTGTCTCTCAAAAATGAATAAGCATTAAACAAAATTTTTTTTACTAATGTAAGTATATTTTATGGCCATGATACATTGATACTTTGATATGATGGATTTCTCTTAAATTTGTAAGCAGAATTGATACACCCAGACACTCCGCCCATATTTAGCAGTGTGTGGCATCTTATTCCCCTAACACACCCCCATCCCAGGGGGATGTGTGCCCTGCCTGAGGGTCATGGTATGGGCGATGAGGACCCACGGATTGGTGTTATGCAGTTAGGAGCATTACAAGGCATCACCCTCTCCTTTAATGAGAGAATCGGTGTGCCATATGAGGTTACATAATACGATGGAATAAGCCATAATATGCCCAAAGTTCACTAGGCTCTAATCCCTGAAGCTCCACATTTAAATTAGCTCTGAACTTACTGTTAAATTAAAACCATCTGCATATTTTATGCTCTCCAGTGATTTTACTGCTCACTAGAGATTTGCTATATTAAAAAGCACCAAAATTACTTCTATCAATTAACGATATTATACTTAAAGCCTAGATAAATTATGGGGGTGGTGTTTGGAGCTACTGTGGGAAAAGTCTGCATTAAATAAGAAAATGCACCAATGTCCCAGCCTTATGTGAGTAAGAGAGTCACTTTAAATGTCCCCATTACATCGTCGCGATGAAGACGGTAGTGATGATGGTGGAAATGAAGGTCTTTCAGGTGCCTTAGGAGGAACTGAGGACCCAGAGTTCCCAGATGAAGTCCCTGGCCTCACGTCTCCTCACACTGGCGTGGTAAAGGAATCGACCCCACATTACGATACAGTACGGTAAGCACAGCAACGCTGAGTCCGGCGTGCCGCTGACCTGAAGACGGGGACACCCCGTGCCCACCTGGCAGCAATGACAATTTCTTGAAGAGTGGGACACTTGACCTGAGTCTCAAAGATGGTTGGAAATTACTCCACCGAGATGAGCTTGGAGATCCGTTAAAAACAAACTTTGAAATATGGCACTGCAGAAAAATAAATAAAGAGAAATCAGGCAATAAATTTTATTTGACTGAAGTTCATGGTGTAAAAGAGAGAATGGCAGGCGGCAAAAGGTCTTGTGTAATATGCCTGGGAACCCAGCCTCCGCCTGCAAGTGAGGGGGGCAAGGTGAGTCTCTGACACCTCTTTGGGATGTTGACCACATGAATCACCTGCATGAGGGAGCAGCTGAGAAGAAAATTTCATTCGAGCTTCTATAAGTCAAGCTGAGCCTTGTGTCCTAAGTCTGGTACTTACAACTATTTTTGGGGGGTGGTACAAAGATTCCTTGTATTTACCAACCATGTGCTCATGGGCTTGTCCTCCCAGAGCTGTCCCTTTTTAAAATCTGGAGAAAGAATAAAGGCACTAAAGGCATGAGTAGCCACCTCAGCAAGATGTGAAGAATATGGCGGATGCACGCTTTAAAAAGAAGATTCTGGTAGCCATGTGAAGCATGGAATAGATGGAAGAAGACTGGAAGGGGAGAGAGGAAATAGCTGGCCACTGCAATTCCCAACACAGCCTGTGACAAATTATTCAATGGAAACAGAGAAGAGGGACATTTTTTCCAAGTATCTTTATCATAGTCTTTACCCATTAATAGCCTGCAACGTGGGATTAATTCTTCTGGGTTAAGCATGGATATTAATGCCCTTTCTTTCTTTCTTTCTTTCACTTTATATTAAGACACTCACCAGCCTTTTGCTTCCGTATGAGCATATTTAGCTGATATGCAGCCAAATGTGTGACAATTGAGTCGTCTTCTACTGATAAAAGTGGTACGTCAAAGCTTATCATCTACCAGACTGCAGGCCTCAGGTTTTTAGGTGCTAAAAGTTTGGGAGTGGGGAGGCTGTTTAAAGAAAAGATATAAAATATAAATTAAAAAGTAAGGTAAGAAACTGATATTTAACTCAGATGATTAGATCACTCAGAAGTAACAAATTAAGAGGCTAACATATATCACAACATCTATATTAAAAATAACCTAATATTTCTATTAATCAACTGCCTGACAAAATTCCGTAGTAACTCACATAATTTTTACTTGCGCATTTTGTAGTGTGCCTTCATTTCACAGTGATTTTATGACATAATTTTCTTTGGAGATAATGAACAGTTAACCGAGTCGGTTTTTTCTCTAACATTCGTGCTCATTTTATTTATTGGCGATGATTCATTGTTTGGGAATGTTTTTCTGTCAGTTCTGGCACCAGCCATGAGACGTGGGGATCGTCACTCGCTTTTCCCTTTGAAAAGCAGGGCTGATGCTCTATCTTTCACAAGCTTGCCTGTGACGGTGCACGAAGAATGAAAGTCCAACGTGATCGTTGTCTGTTCTCCGGCTTTGTTTGAACTGAAGGAGAGGTATGGCGGTCTGTAACAGTTCACGGCATGGCCTACCTGCCAAGGCCATGGGCTCTCCTAATTCTGAACACACTGAAGCGGAGGCATGTGGCAATCCAGCACTCAGGAGCAGGTGCCGACTGCCACAACGTTCACCCCCTCAGCCGGTCCCTGCGGTTGGGAGGAGGACCATAATGGCACAGCACCTTCTTAGACAGCAAAACAGAGCCGGTTGTCACAAGTGACATGTCAGCACTAAATAAGCGAGGAAGCCGGGACGCGCAGTGATCCCACGGGGGGGTCTCATGCTGGCAGAGACAGTATGTTTGAGCTGCTTCCCTTCTGGGAGAGCAGCTGGCTTGCCTGGATGTGAGCGGCTCCTAGGGCTTTCTCCAGAGCAGAGGAGAAGGAGCCAGTCACTTGAATGCTTTAATTAAACAGTGGAATCCAAGAACTACTGTAACATTTATGTGTGAAACTCTGAAAAACAAGAGTTATGTGTGGTGTTACCCCAGAGAGTAAGAGCACACTCGTGGTCACCGAGCCCTTTTGAAGATCCAGTTACCATGCAAGTCACCACAAGAGATGCCCTAATTTGATCTTTGCTGCAACATTACCAACTTACAGGTGAGAAGCCTGAGTGTCAGAGAGGTTACGTTTCTTGGCCAAGGTCACACAGATGAGAGATGACAGTTGAATCTAGAGTTTAACTCTGAGAAAGGAACAAACAAAAAGTAGTCCCTGACATCTGGAATGTGTCCAGACCATGTTATTCTTCTGTTGGATATACATTGTCTCACAGAAAACCAACCCCAGACAAGGTTAATCTGATGATACCATGATACAATGAGTAAGGTCCCTTCACAGTTTGCTGGATGTGCGGACTAAAACACAGTGTACGCACGGCACCCACCGAATACCAAATACCCCCTCTCTAGGGCTTTGATACTGAATGATTGCTACTTCTTTCCCAGTTAGATTTATTGTTCATTCTAGCCTGTCCTCCCTCTAGATTAGATTTTCAATTTAGTCAACAACAGGTTTGTCCTAGGTATTTTTGCTTAGAGAATTGACAGTTGGCTCCCCTATTTCAAGATCCAAAGACCTTGGTGGGAGGTGTAGTGAAAAGCAAAGTAGGTATGGAAAAACATAAGTCAAATTTGGGAATACTAGTCCCTATGTGTGAATGTAGACAAGTCCCAGGACAGGTAGGAGACCATGACATTCCTAATGTAGAAAATATATGATCAGGCAGTTGGATCTCCAGGACCCTTCTTGGTTTAAGGCTGTGGTCCCTTTAAAGACATTTACACTTTTGACACCTGTTCATGTGGCCATGTTGGGTTTTAGTATTTGCATTTCACAGAGGAGAGTAATGAGCACAGAAAGCCTAAATGGCAGGTCTGGTATTCAACAAGCAGCTTATTGGAAGCTCTGAGAATGAAATGAAAGCTAATTTCCAAGCTCAGAGCCCAACTCTACATACTCTAGTACAGATGATAATAGCAATTAACAGGAGCTGAGTGCTTCCCATTTGCCAATACTCACGGCAACACTATTTGTTAGATACTGTTTGTTAGACATTGTCATTATCTCTTTTCCACATGAGGACACTGATATACAGAAAGGTTAAGCAACTTGCGGATGTTGATAGTTGATGAGTGGCAGAACCCAGATATGATATGAACTTGGGCCAGAAGGTCCAGATTGATGCTCCTCACCCCACACTTTAATACCCCTTAAGCACAACAAGATTCAGAACATGATGTCTCACGTGTTGTAGCTTTTCAGTTACTGTTAACTTTACTACCTTCTCATTGAAAATGCCAGTGCACCTATGATGCAATTACTATTGGTGTTTCTAGTTTACAGCTAAGAAAACACAGAGTCACCCAAGGTCACACAGATAGCATAGAGGAGACCTAAGCCTTGAATCAAATTAGTGAGTATAATATGCCACCTCTAATTGTTATTATTAGTTTATTCCATCTATAGTCTGTTAAAGACTATATAACTGATAATGCAATATATGCCTTGTCCCCTTAATTCTTATATGAGGGTGCGGCATTAGTCCTGTCATTATCTTAATTTCACAGATCAAGAAACTGAGGCAAACAAATGTCAACTAATCTTCTCAAGATCATACATCATGTTTTAGAGTCGAGAATTAAGATGAATTTTTCAGTGACTTCAAATACCATTCTCTTAATTATCACATCATTCTGCTCCAAAGCTATTTTGCTTCTGATTTTTAATGTCTCAGATTTTATACGTGACTGAAGCCTCTTTGAGTCTAAAAAAAAAGATAACCATATTTCAGAAACTTTTGAATCTCTATGTATTTTATGGAATTGGAGGGCATCCTATGAACAAATTATTGTATATAGAAAACATCACTGCAAATGAGTCACCTACTCCAAGAGACCAAGTGACATTTATTTTAACAAAATCAACTAATATAATGATTAACACTTTTGTATTAGAATGGGTTTAAGATGACCCCTTGTCTTAGTAATATATTGGAACCTACTTCCAATAAATGAGATTTTTTTAATTTCTAAATTTTAGAATTTATATATAAAATATGTAAAAAATAAAGATATTCTGAATATATTTTTCTTCTGTCATCCAAACTGAATCCTTATGTTTATATAATTATCAGTTGTGGAAAGGTTCCATTTATTTGTAGATGTATTGATTAAAAAAATTATGGGACATCCGTGTTGTTCCAGCCACTTGGTATTCTCAATGGTTTCAAGGAACCTGTGACTCAGAAAACAGCAACTTGCCTGAGGCCATTAAACTCTATCCTTTTAACTCTCGGTCGTTAGCTCGCTGAATCACATGTGAATTATAAAATGCTTTCTCAGTACTCTTTCTAGTGTAGAAACTTCTTGCTAATATCTTATGGACACAATAAAATGAGTTGACTTGGAGTTAAACTCTTGGGCTCACATTCTGGCATGACCTTTTCATACTGTAATTGTTGGAGTGAGTTACTTCAATTCTTTGATCCACTGTTTCTTCACTTAAAAAGTGATGGTAATAATATAAATTTGCAGGATCCAAGGGAAATATTTAAAATTTTCAGCATTGAACCAGACACACACATTAGTGGGGGAAAAAAAGTCATAACTAGTTTTGTAAAATTTAAGTGCAGTCTTAAAAATAAATGTGTTCCTTCATCACACTTCTGTTTTTATACAGTTTGTCATATTTTCAGTTTTTCTAGTCGGGAACCTCGTTTTGATTACATTGTGCGCCAGGCTGGCACATGCCTCAATAAATGTATGTGGGTAATTGCTGAAAATGACCCAACTGATTTTTACAACTAAAATTTTAGCTATCTCTCGGGTTTTTAATAATCCTTGAGACTAAACACTCAAGTGAAAATTGAGAAGGTTTTTGTTCTCCTTTTTGTTTTCAGTGTCTCAGAACCTAACACAGTCCTGTAGGTTGAATGGAAATGATGTCCGTTGGAAGCTTGGATCTCTAAAGTGGAGTGTTGAGCACTGGACAGAGGAAATATGTGTAAATTATAATATATTTCCTCTTTGTCAATTTCTTTAAGAGATAATTGATTCTTTAAAACAGAAATGGAAATGATGCATTATGTTTGTTACATAAGTAGAAGTAAATACATGGGAACAATAGAACAAAGGACTAGGAGTATTTAAATGGATGCATACATCTATAAGTTCTTTATACTGTACAATTAATATGCAAGAAGTGGCATACTAATTTATAGCAGAGATGGTAGGCTAAGAATGCATATTTTAATCCATTTAATGTCTACTAAGTACAGGAAACTATAAAATCACTATTCATAAAAAAACCAAAGGGCAGGGATAGAAAGGAATACTGGATAGATGATAGAGAGATAGAGAGATGATTGATAGATAGATAGATAGATAGATAGATAGAGTTTGGTTCACCCAAAACATAGCAGGAGAGGAGAGAAAAAACAAATTAATCAAATTGATAATAAATAACAAGATGATAGACTTAAAACCAACCACAACAGTATATTAAATGTAAATTGAATAAGTATTCTAGTTGAAAAGCAGAGACCATCAGACTGGACAAAAACATAAAACCTACTATTTGCCTGTTATGGGAGATATGTTTTAAATATAAAGAACCAGAGATTAAACAAGTAGAAAATACCTAAACTCCAAAACCTAGGACTATAATAATATACTATATTAATTCTGGGCAAAGTAAATTTCAAGATGAGAAGTATTGCCTGAGGTAAAGATGGCTGTTTCATAATAACAAGAGAAACAGCTCATCAAGAAGACTTAGCAGTCCAAAGCAGACACTCAGTAACAAAGCATACTAATAAGGAAGTATCAGGGCATCACGAGCTCACTTGGTTAAGGGTCTGACTCTTGATTTTGGCTCAGGTCATGATCTCATGTTTCATTAGTTCGAGCCCTGCTTGGGATTCTCTCTCCTCCCCCAACCCTCCCCAGCTCATGCTCTCTCTCTATCTCAAAATAAGTAAATAAACTTTAAAAAAATACAGGAAGCACCATAATCATAACAACCACTAAACAGGAATCATGTGAGGGGAGGGATGCACTATCTTGACTGTGACAAGCCTGTCAGAGTGTCCATCTGTGTCAAGTCATTATATACTGTGTAGTCTCATTTCTAGAAAGGATGTTCTGATAAGCACACGTCTGTCTGCGTGAAGACGCAGCCTCCTGGGCTAGAGCTCCAGCCCCACAAACTCTCTAGCCTGAGCTCTGGAAACGCGACTTCACGTGTAGGAATCTTAGTAGCCCCATGTGTGAAACAAGGAAGTTGGGTTTGATACTCTCCAAAGCTGAGCTGCCTTTCGACTCTGTGATTTTACTGTGCTTACTAGCCCCCCGGGGAGCTTTTCACTCCCAGCTATCTAGAAGCATACTGGAGCCCAGGAAGATGGTCAGGGTTATTAAACTCTCCTCAACAGCTCATTCTGTCCCAAGAGAGCCATGGACTCCGGGGCAGCCAGAGTGCACATGGATAAGTCTCAGGGATGGAATTGGATCAAGGTTCCTGCCATACCCATCAGGCCAAAAATGGCCTTCCTCCTGACCTTGAGAATCATATACTCCTATACTTGAAATCAGTAATAAAAGTTTATTCCAATTGAGTCTTCAACATTGACCTTCTTAGAGAAGCTAATTTGCCTAATAAAAGGAATGAACTGGTTTAGAAAATAACAGATTTTTCCATCATGACAGACGCCAAAGTTTAGAAATTCGGGGGGATCCAGTCCTTTCTGTGATGGAAACCAGTGGAAAAGCACCTAGACTGATGGTAAGTTTGTGTGATTTGTGAGACACGCTACAATGTGATATGGCCCTGACAAGTAGTCCTCTCGTCCTCAGTAAAGCCAGCATGTGAACGAGCAGCTCCTGGCACATGTTTAAGACTTGCAATCCATGGCTGAGTCAGCAAAACAGGCAGTCTGACGCAGTGAAGGAATCATCCCACAAAATAGCCAGAGAAAAGCAGGAGACTAATTCGTTAAAAATCTTTACGTTTTAAGGACTTACGCTTCCCCCAGCAAACATGCACATAAATAAACATGCACATTCACCGACAGAAAACTAACCTTTGTGATAACTGCCTCAAATCTGACTTGACCTGATGATCGTCCCTTGATTGTTCAGCATTGAGCTTTCTTTCATAAAGTGGTGTGCTGGAACCGTGTTATTGGCTCACGAACGTCAATTGTTAAATTTTCTGGACTTTTGCAAACTGATCATTGAACACAGCCATTATTAAAATTTTAATTATATAGACACTTGCAATTATATAAATTTTAATATGTTAGGTTAAAAACAGAGATTAGCATGGAACTCTTTGCTTCCCAAGTATTTTACTACATTTCAGTATTATCTACAGTGTTGAGTATCGGTATGGTGGAAATATTATATGATGGTGACAATGGTGATCTCTGTACCGAATCCCTATTCAGGGCTCTCAGTGGCATCCTGGAAACTTGACGTAGTCCACAGTGGAAATATTTACATCATAGAAATTGGAAAATGATACAAATCAGAGCTTGATTTATTGTCATGACGATTGTCTGGACTTAAGTGCTGGATAACAATGTGAATAATACAGATTAAATAAAGCACAGAATACTGCGGAAGTATTCATTTGGTTAAGAACATTCTTCTTCTTCTTCTTCTTCTTCTTCTTCTTCTTCTTCTTCTTCCTCTTCCTCCTCCTTCTCCTTCTCCTCTTTTTTAATGTTTTATTTATTTTTGAGAGAGAGAGAAACAGAGTGTGAGCAGGGGAGGGGCAGAGAAAGAGGAAGACACAGAATCTGAAGTAGGCCCCAGGCTTTGAGCTGTCACCACAGAGCCCTACATGGGGTTCGAACTCATGAACCATGAGATCATGTCCTGAACTGAAGTTGGACACTTAACTGACTCATCTACCCAGGTGCCCTTGGTTAAAACGATTCTCAATGCAATAAGGAAGTTGCTCACATCACTAACTGATCAGTCAATGAAATTATGACATATACCTTTGTTATTTTCAGTTTCATTTTACTTACAATACAAATAAAACATTATTTATATGATCAAAAATACATTATTTTGTTGATGATGTGAGCAACATATTTACTTACATGTAAACAAACAATTATTCAGGAATTTGGTTTTGTGAGACAACTGTTGTCAATAAAATTACAAAACGTTATGCTAGAATTTGCAAGAAATAGCAGGTCATGCTGAAGTTATTGGTGTATGGAGTTTATAATATATATTATTGTATATTTCATTATCTTAAAATGTGTGCAAAGATATTGTATGCAACACATTCTTCATATATGTTGAATTTAAGATTCATATATATGATGTCTCTTAAATTATAAATATAAAAAGCCACTCACCAGGATACCACTGCTATACTTTTATTCCTAAGCTCCTGTCTTTTTCAGCTTTTCCATCCCAACCGTTTCACTCAACGTAACTCTTTCCCAAGATTTGATTTGTTTAATCTCATTCCTCCAAATTCAACCACACACTCACTGTGTTTTCTATCTGCCAGTCATTGTTTTCTCTCCACGCCAAGTACAGATCCCTAGTCTTGGACTCTCAATTTCTTGGTGGGTAACAGTAGGAGCTGCCTACACAGATGTCTGTCTCTGGTCTTACCCTCTAACGCAGCCTGAATGGTCCCTCTATGTTGCAAATGTGGTCATAACCTCCTTTGATTCAATCTCCTAAAGAGCCTTCTTTGAGGCAATGTCCACATTCTCAACATGACATCTTTCTCTCCAGGTGTACTACTAGGCACACTCTGAATTCCAGTAGTGTGACCTTGGGCTCCACTGGTTCATTCAAGCAAATGACTTAGAGACGGGTAAGATGAGTCTTTCAGTTACTCTGCTTCAGATATTTTCTAGATGCCTCCTTATTGTAAAGAAATAATATCAGCTTTCTCTATCCAGTTATCTTTATCTTTTTTTTTTTTTACTTTTTAGTTTATTTTTTGAGAAAGAAAGAGAGAGGAAGAGAGAGAGATGGGGAGGGGCCGAGAGGGAAGAAGAGAGAGAGAATATCAAGCAGGTTCCACCCTGTCCGCACAGAGCCTAATGTGGGGCTTGAACTCACGAACTGCAAGACCATGAACCAATCCAAAATCAGGAGTCGGATGCTTAACCAGCTGGGCCTCCCAGACACCCCCCAGTTATCTTTATCTTTTAAAAATTATCAAGACTAAACTGCCTCCTATTTGGAATTTATTGTCTGCTAGAGGTACATTTCTATTTATATCTTAGTTTTCTTTCTCTTGTATGATGTGAGCCAATAGCTTGGGTGATGAGTCATAGAGGAGGAAGTAAAACGGTGTATCTAATATGCCACCGATTTTTTCCCTCTCCTCTCCCCAGGCTAATTTCTAGATGGGCTACCCATTAGTACTGTGACCTCTGTCGATTGGTAATCCAGCTGATGCAGGCATCAGTAGGTGGTGAATTTCTCACATCTTGAACAATGTATTTTGGATGATGGAACAGTGGCTAGCTGGGCATGAAGGAGAGGCAGGAGGTGTTTTTGTGGGAACAGAAACCACTAGAAGGAGAATCAACAGACCTCTATCTCCCAACTCTATTCTCAATCCCTATGATCATACCAGGTGATATCAGTCCTATGACTTCAGTTTCCTCATGTACAACCTTAGGAATTTTGAGTCCCTGCACATGTAATTTATCACCTTTAATACTTACTCTGCTTTAGCTCCATAACAATAACAGAACAACCGCAATAGTGGCAAAGATCAAGATTTAAGGATGTCCAGTGTTCACACATTCTTCTAAGGGTTTTACATGTATTATCTCACTTAACCTTCCTAACAAATCCCTAAACAACTGCCTGCTATTTTCTATTGGTATTTTTCCAGAGGATGTCACTATGAGTCAGGGGTCTTAAACACATTGACCATATTAGCAGAGCCAGTGCTGTAGGGCTTTGAATTTAAGCCTGTGAATTTTAATCACTAGCTCTCTACCCCAAATATGAATACATCCTTGTTGACACATATTCACATCTAACAATTCTTATCTTCTACGACTCCCTTTAGATATTACTTCAAGCAAAATATCTTCAGACATTTATGGATTATCGACTAAGTGACAACCAGCTAAATTTGAGTGAAGACATTCCCTACTAAGTCTTCCCAGGTCTTTTGCAGTAGAAAGACCCACTGCTGAGTGCCATTATACACCATGTGCTCATGGCTTTCATAGAAGCATTTAATCCATGCTTTTGTAATTGTGTCTTTACTTGACATCATTTAGGGGGAACGTTGTGTCTTTCCTGTTCACCCTAAGCCTTGCACTAACCCACTGCATTGCTCTTTGTATAAGCTCTATACACATGTGATTGGATGAATCCAAGATCTCTTTTCAGTCAAGGGGAAATTAGGTAAGTGATAACAAGTGATGTTCCCAACTGTCTTCCTCAGATCCTGGAATCTAGACCACCTTGGGTTAAGGCACTCTCTCTTCAGGAGGCTGCTGCTCAACATTCATAGTGTTACTTATCTGGGCTTTTGTGTGAAGTCATTAGAAACTATTAACACCTTAACAAACATTACTGTCTTACAGCAGTGCATACTTAAGGACCTAACGGAGAAGGGCACTCAGGAAATGTTAGACAAAGCTAAGGTTAGAAATGACTTAAAAGAAACTGAAACAGAAAAAAAAAATATATATATATATATATATATATATATATATATATATATATATATACATACATATATATACACATATATATATCTCCCCTGACTTTCATTAAGCCCTTCCTTTGTTGTCTGTTCACAGAGCTATAATAAATACTGCACTCATCACTAAGGACAAAAAGATAGAGTCACTGTGTTGAGTTCATATTCCAGTAAGAGATGGACGAGGAGCTCAGTGATTATAATGCAGTATAATAATATGTGTTCTACAGAAGTCTATTGTGGTGACACAGGGTGGGGGGAGACAGAATGCTTTGGATGGGTAATGACATCAGAATGTACAAATGGGCAAAGAAGCAGCTTGCTGGATGGAGAAGGACAAAAGGGCATTCCTGACACTGGGAAGCTCATGCTGTTGGCAGCTATGAGGGTTTAATGAAGATGTGGGTGTGAAAGACCTGGCCGACTTCATACAGGCTGAGAAGTGATCATATCCCTGAACTCTGATGTGCTTGTCATGCTCATCGCGTACTCGCGGTAAAATAGGCCACGCCCTTCCCAAGGTCGTTATGAGGTTACAGATAGGATACCGTTTTGTAAACAGTGTGATGCAAAGGTAATGTGGGTCGGTTTTAGCAGCCGAAAGTTGTACCCAGGAAAGTGGTCAGATCTATTCCCTGTACTAAGCCCTACCGGCTTCCGCACTGCCCAGACCCCCGAGACTTGTTTCGTTCTCCCGGTACCAAGAGTTTCCCGTTTTGATTCCTTACACTCGTGTTGCCTTCTTCCCATTTCATTCTCTTCCCCATTCACCCCCAGAGCCTTCCATGCCATTTTCCTTTATATTATTGAGATGCCCCCTCAAAACCGCCTCCTCAGATGACCTACATTGACCATCCCAGTCAAAGGTGCAGACCAGCCACGCAAACTCACCATGCTGTCCCATTTTCTTCACCCCCAAGTTCATCTTATCAGCTTCCTTATAAATTGGATGCCCCTCTGCAGAGGGGGAAGAAGATCTGAAAAGATGGAGGCTTTGTTTCCTTTGTTAACGTCTGTCTTCCACACACCTAACGCGACATCTGTATTCCAATAAACATCAGGTGAATCAATGAATGAATAGGTGATCATATCCATACAATCGTTGTGATTGTTTAGAGAGTCCATTGTGTGAGCAGGATGTTAAAGAAAGGGCTCCCAGCTGCAGACAAAGGTACAACCCTTGTTGTGTGGATTAACAATTCCAGCAGTCACCGTATAAACCAAGGGTTGTTTTAGATTTGGCCTGACTAGTCCTTTAAGGTGTGTGATGCTTTAATTTTTCTCAGCAACAAAAACACTAGCATTTGAAATATTTGCCTTAGCAAAATATTTTAATCTATTCGATGTACCATGGTCAGAAATGTAATTGTTCTTTAGTTATATACTTGTTTTCGTTTAAAGGCAAGCTGTTCCCCCTCTTTCTTTCTAAAAGGAGAAATTAGTCTTATAGCCAAAGCCTTTTTTTTTCCTCCAGGTATCTATTTTGTTTTTTAGCCTTCACTGTGGACAGATTATTCTTGCTTTTAGCAAACATTCTTCCTGTGATCTATTTAATGCATTCATCTTTGTCAGAATGCAAGGACCTAATAACCAATTCTCCAAACCTCTTGCTATGTAGCATCTAATTTGCCTTCCCTTGAATTGCCAACCCTGCTCCTGTTTGTTCATTCCCCAATAGTACTCCCTTCTCCACTTAAATGTCAGATCAAATCCATTCCAAAAGATTGTTTTCAAGATTTATTACTCTTTTCCAACTCATTTCCTTTCTTCTTTCTGATGGCATTGTGCTCGGGGTACCTCGGGGCACTGACTCTTCATACACAGCTCCAGTAACTGAACAGGCCACAGACAAGCACAAGACCATCCTTGTGGTCTGTCCAGAAGCATCAGCACCTGACCCCCAGGAAGGGAACCATCAGTCTCAAGGGGCAAAGAAGTCAAATGGGTACACAGAGAGAGATTATTGTAAAACAGAGAGAAAATATCATACAGACTCACAATATGTAGTGACGATGTTAATAACCAATAGCTCCTGCTTTTACAACTCTTTTCAACTATGTAACTCAATTCTACTCATTACTGTAAAAAAAAAGCCTTCTTTACTCAAAGGCATAGGGCCGTCACCGCCTCCCGCCCCACGCTTTCCCAGAAGAGAAGGTTTACAGTGATTTCTCTCCCGACTTCCAATTGGGAACATTGTCCAGAGATTTTTTTTTCTATTTTACGTACCTTATTTAATTCTTACAATAGCTTTGTACAGCTACGTGATATCTGTTTTATAAATTAAGACAGAAACAGAAGTAAATTGTAGACACAGGAAGGGACTGGCTTGTGTTTGCCTAACAAGGCAATGTCAGGACAGTTTTTCAAAAGGATTGTTTTTATCAGAGCCCAGGGACGTTTTTCTTTAGACTATGACATTTGGCCCTTGTCATTTTTAGAACAGCTCAGAGGGGTTTTCTTAAAGGAACAGTGAATTGCTTCATATAATGAAGAAAAAAGTCTGCAAGTCAACCAGTCAACATGTGATTTGATTTGAGAGTTCAGCAGGTGCATTTCTTGCCTTCCAGGAGAGCTGACAGTCTACAGGAGAAGATGCCCTTCAATTCAGTAATTATTAATGTTAGGGCGCCTGTGTGGTTCAGTCGCTTAAGTGTGAGGGTCTTAATTTCCGCTCAGGTCGTGATCTCACAGCTGGTGAGATTGAACCCCACATCGGGCTCTGCGCTGACGACATGGAGCCTGCTTGGCATTCTCTCTCCCTCTTTCTCTGCCCTTCCTTTGCTTTCTCTTTCTCTCTCTCAAAATCAATAAACTTGACAAAAAATGTATTTTAAAAATAAATAAATAGATAGATATTTGCATAGAAAAGTAATTTAAAGTTACTGCACCCGAGGGGTGTGCACCTGCTAACGGAGAGTCACGGCAGCACGGGACTGGATCTCACTCGGGAAGCCGGCGGAGCGATGCTTGCAGACGCCCAGCAACGCCGGTTGGAGTATTCGAATTGAAGCTGAGGTCGGGACAGTAAAGAGCAGCGCAGGAGGAAGGAGCGTGGCAGAGGGACGCCCGAGGTCTGGTGTCCTCAGCATCCGGTGCAGAAGCCTACAGCCCACTGTGCCTGGAGGGGCCACGAAAATGTTTCAATAGTTTTAAAAATCCAAGGAATAAAATAAGTGAAATCCAGCCTGGATAATATAAGACTTCATTACCAATTCAGTCATAAAATATGCATTTTAATTTTTCTGTGGGGTGCTTGAGACCAGGAAAGCCATCGTGTGGCCTTGCCCGAAGTGGGCAAAACAAAGAGCTGAGGAGTTTGGAGAGACTGGATGAAGCTGGTGTTGCTGGAGCCCAGTGTCCTCTGTTTGTTGCCATCCCCTTTTTTAGGTGATCTTGAGAAAGAGAGACAGAGAACTGGAAGATTCCTTTATTTCTTCTCCAGGCTCCTGAAAGTGGAGTTCCCCAAACACCGCTCCGGTTATTCCCACCCTTCCGCCCTGAGGCCCCCAAGTTTCCTCCCCTGGTCCCAGTCATGTCTGCTGAGCCTGTCGATTGAGGTGGGGGAGGGCGTCAAAAAGAATTATACTGGGAAATAGTAAAGGCCAGATACATTATTGGATTAATGAATGAATGGGGAGTGTGAGCAAACTGTGGCAAACTGGATGGAGCTGACAATAAGTGACAACAGAATCCGGGCAAAAAGCTATCGTTTGTGATGCATTGTAGCAAGCCACGGGTTGTACTGAACTGGTACAGAGAACAGAAATGTGAATGGCCACGTTCCTGTTCTCAAGGAGGGCCCGATCTTTGGGATGGAGGCACGTGTGTGTTTAACTTCCCACAGTTCACTGTGGATGGTTCTAAAAACAGTATCATCAGGATGCGATGGGAAACGGTCAAGGAAGTAATAGACTTTGGGTGATCTGGGAGAATGGTGAATGGAGTATGGAAATGTAGGGGATGTGAGGACCATCAGGCAGAGATGATGGTGTGACCCGTAATGAAACAGAAAAAATGTCACGCGGCCGCACAGAGGACATGTGTCTGGGATCGCAGTGGACACTGAACAGCTGGGGTGTAGCCAGTGCTAGCGGCACCAATCCTTCCTTAGTCTGGTCACATTATACATGGAAGATTGGATATTGAATCTGAACAGTAGGCAAGTATTCACAGACACTGCCCTTACCATAATTTTTGCTATAAACGTTACCAAGTTTATACAATGCGTTCGTTTTATATCAAACTACTATAGAAAAATACTTCCTTGGAGAGTGTAATGTGAGGGTTTTGGAGGGCAGACACTGGCTGGTGAAGCTGATTCTGAAAAGGACAGGAGAAAGAGAGTCATCAGAAGCAAATGTTTACAGCCTAGGAAAAATGCCTTCTATGCAAAAAGGCCCCTTGTGTGATCAGAAAGCATTCATGTTACAATCAGTATACTTAGTGTGGTGTGGAGGAGACACAGCGGCCACAGCCACTTGAATGGATTTCTTTCAGAACACAGTCTCTAAAATATAACTGAAAAGACATGCTTCGTTTATTTAAGACATTTACTTAGATGGAACTTCCTGTTTCCCCAAACTTTGATGTAAATACTCTGCTGCTCTCCTCGTTGCGATGATTTATCTGACATGCATTATAAAAGAAAGGCTATCGCTCTTCCACCATTCTGTTCCCTGCCTGCAGACTTTCCTAAAGTGGCCTTAATTTGTACTCGAGTCCCAGTAGGGCATGTTGTATTTTAGCAAGTATACAACCGTATGAGCCTCAGCATCAGAACATTTTGTATGTAATCATTAAAACACAAAATTGCTGTCTGGAACCATGGATCGTTATTTTTCCATTTATTTCAATCCTGGCACTCAAAATGATCCCGCGTGATTCTCAGTCCTGGGATGATCTCACTTGCAAGTCGATATCCAGCATAAAACTTCTCACAGGCAAAGGCAGAACCAGAGTGTTCGAGATAGTGCTGTCTGGGGAAGGCTTTCGTCTCACTTTTGCACCTGTCAACAGCATTGACCAAACGTGCGGCACGCCGCCCGCCATCCAGTCTCACCCAAGTCAGCCACACTACGTGAGTCACCCGGTCGATGAATATTGGTACTGATGTATGGTGAGCTCTCAATCCTAGACGGATATAAACATGAGCAATTTTCTGTCTTCCTTAACTACTTACGTGAATAATTCTTTTCCTTACGGATAGTTTGAAGGGTGGTGTATCAATCAGTCTATATCTATCTATCTATCTATCTATCTATCTATCTATCTATCTTTCTATCAAGTTTATTTATTCACTTAGAGAGAGAGAGAGAGATTGAGCACGCAAGCAGGAGAAAGGCAGAGAGAGAGAGAGAGAGAGAGAGAGAATCCCAAGCAGGTTCCCCACTGTCAGGACCTGAGCCAAATTCAAGAGTCAGATGCTGAACCAATGGCGCCACCCAGGTGCCGCTCGACAGTAGTCTATTTAAATGAAGGCTCCAACAAAGTGAACAGGGCAGGCAGTGAAGTGATGATAGAGGTTCATATTTTTTTCAAAACTGGTCCTAAACATATTTTTTTTTAATTTTTAAATTCTTTTTTTATTTTTTACTTAGTTCTTGAAAATAAGAGAGAGAGAATGAGTGGAGGAGGGGCAGAGAGAGAGACACACACACACACATACACAGAATCCAAAGCAGGCTCCAGGCTCTGAGCTGTCAGCACAAAGCCTGATGCGGGGCTCAAACTCAGAAGCCCTGAGATCATGACCTGAACTGAAATTGGTCACTTAACTGACTGAGCCACACAGGTGCCCCTAGACATATTTTTGAAAAAAACATAAGGAATCTATAAGAGGAAATGAATATGTAAGTAAATATACACATAAATAAATAACTCCTCACAACTGGATCCTCATAGAGAAAATGTAGAACACAAAATGACAAAAATAAAATTTTAAGAGGCCAAAGGGAGGAGGGAAAAACAGTGTGCATACCAAAATGGGCAATTAGATTTGTCAGTTAACTTTTCAAAAACAATATTAGAAGACAAAATGCCATTTTCAATAGAACAAAATAAATTATACATAGAAAAATAGCTTTTCAAAAATGAAAGCAGAATAAAGCTATTTTTAGATTTAAAAAACTCATTGATAGCTTTTCTGTTTTTTCTTTTCTTTTATGAGCAGCCTTATTCCAATGGGAATTCTAAATGATGTGTTTTGGGATGGGATGTTGAATTTGCAAGAAGGAATGAAGAACAAAGGATGTTGTAAGTATGTGTATAGAACCACGTTCTCACGGCCCTGAGAGTTTACAGCTTGTAACTCTGGTTATGGATCTGGAACGCCAAGACATAGGTGTGTCCGGGAGAGAATGATTATCCCCCCTTATGAGGTGCCTCAAAAACATTAAAAAGCTCTCACCTAAGAGAAAGAGGGGCTGGACTCGAAGTTTTTGTGAGCTTTGTAGCTTTCGAGTAGTCAGATTCGCTGAAATTCATTTAAAACACATTCAGAATTTTTAAGGTCATGCTTATTTTTTTCCCCAATTAATGCCCTCAAGCCCACACAAGAAAGCTTCATTTTAATTGTAAACTCTGTATGTGGCAGACACTGTAGACGTCCTCTCAAATTCCCTTGAGTTGTCACATCAGGGTGCTGATTAGCAGTCTTCTAAGTAACAGCAGCTCTCTCCTTTGCCAGAACTTTCTCTGACAGCTGTAATCCACTCTGGCGAGGCAAATGTGGAGAACGAAATTCTGTCAACTGCCAGTGGTCATCAACCAATGACTGGTAGCTATTGATCTAGAGACATGCCTCGCCATTGGAGGAGGGACAGAGAACGTGAGTTGTCTGTGCTTCGTGGACTCGCAGAAGTCCCCAGCACGACTTAGCTCCAGGAACTCACACAGCAACTTGCTTGGGTACACGCTGTGAACTGGCTGTCTTTCCCTTCCTGTGTTAGCTCTCCGGTCCCCTCATACTTTCTGATGTCACACCCAAATCAACTACTTGTACTGTTATCCTTGTTTAACTTTTGACTCTTAAGAAACATGATGTGTCATAGGGTCCAGTGCTAGGAAACATGGACACTATGAGGAGATTCTATTAGGACAGAAATGGAAGCTCTTCAGGCCTCTGATGAAGCCCTCGGGAAGGGTGTGGAAACCCTGAATTTGTTGCTTATTTTCTGAAAGTTCTCCAGGGCGATCTGGGTTAGAATTCAACCTGTAGACTTTATAGCCCTTATTTATGTATTTTTTCATATTGTTGTATTTTAACAGTAGCCTAGTGCCCCAAATTCCTGTCTATAGTAGATATTTCATCTTGGGTAAGTAAAGGTGAGACTTTAACTTATTCTTAAAATGTTTATTTTTGAGAGAGAGAGAGAGAGAGAGAGAGAGAGAGAGAGAGAGAGAGAGAGAGAGAGAGAGAGAAAGGGAATGGGAGAGGGGCAGAGAGAGAGGGAGACACAGAATCTAAAGCACGTTCTAGACCCTCAGCTGTCAGCACAGAGCCCAACCGGGGGCTAGAACTCATGAACCATGAGATCATGACCTGAGCCGAAGTCCAATGCTTAACCAACTGAGCCACCCAGGGGCCCCTCACTCTAGATACAGCATTCAGTCCATCATTGTCATGAGTTTCCTATTTCATATGTAACCAAGACAAATAGCTCACCACGTATTCCCCTGTATGATGCTTGTTTGGTAGGACAAATTTCTGCGCTAACCCCTCTATGAGTCAGAGTAGACAGGGAAAAAGAAACTACTTGAAGTATTTCAAAAAGGAAATAATTTAAATCAAGAGACATAGAGGTTTAAAAAAATCTGAGAGCTGGACTAGTGAACCTGGAAGGGAAGCTGCTCATCAGAGATTAGGAATCATAAACAGCAAACCTTTTAAGACACGGCCACCAGTAACTCCCTCAGTGACAGAACACTCACTGAAGAGCTTGAAGGAAGTAGCCTGAAAACCACTTCTACAGCCGCATGGGCTCCATCTGCCACAAACCACCTACCTGCCCCTCCCACAGCCAGACCCAGACCCTGCCACCACAAAGATGGCATCTGCCTGCTGTATGCCTTGCAAAGCCACACAGGCGCTTCCCAGTGGTGGAATTTAGACAGTGGCCCCGCTGGTACTTGAGTGCTGGTGAAATGTGGCTGAAGGCTCCTAGCTTCAGTCCAAGTAAGGGAGGCAGAGAGAGTGATAGGGATTGTGAGAGATGTCCATCGATGACAACAAAATTAAGGCATGGGATGATAACAATTGTGAGACTGAAATAAAAAGAACAGAATTAGATAACAGCCCTATTAATGGAAATCTGAGGGGGCAGAAATGAAAAAGTGTTCTGAAACTTGTATGGTTTGGGTGTAATTGTACCAAATTAGCTATGCATGTTTTAATTTCTTGGATAACACGAACATGTTCAAAATAGAGAATGTGAGTTAAACACGACCAGAGGGAGAAGTGCAGTGGTAATGAAGCCAGCAACACCAAGAAGAAAAGGGAGAAGAGAATCATGGGACATATAAGACACATAGGAAGTATGGAACAAGTTGACAAATTGAAATTGAAATGTACACATAATCATTTTAAGTCTAAGAGGATTAAATGCACCATTCAAAACTACAAAGATTGCCAAGTTAGATAGCACAAGAACAACCGGCACAGAAATGGAATTCAATTACATGGTTTTTTTAGAAAAGACATCGAAAATATAAACAGACAAAAAGATTGAAAATGAAATGATAGAAAGATACATTTTATGCAAATCCCACCCCACACAATGTAAATGATGATTTTGATTATTATACTTGAGCTCCATAGCTCAGATTTCCTTCTTTATTCAAAAAAGAAGTGTAGGCAAAATACTCTTGGACAGCTGATGGTATCTTTTTTTTTCCTCCTCCACTTTCCAGAAGGTCACATTTGCATAATAGTTCAGATTGTCTGTTCATCCAATAAAGGACAATTTCAGGGCAGGTGGATTCCTACATACTTGATATAGAGAATCTGAGAACATCTTAGATAAATATTATCCAGGCAGATTTATGTAGCCACTACAAAATGGCAGCAGTATTTATTACGTACTCTGTAATGGGCACATCACATGACTGGTAATTCCTGGAGCCAGTGTAACACAATCTCTTTAGTAGCTGCTTCCTTCATGCCATAAAGCACAGAGGCAAACAGCGTAAGAGGAATTAAAATGGGGTCATATGTATTTAGAGGTTCTTTGAATTAATCATCAGAGAAAACTATTGGCTAATGATCTGCCCTCTATGACTGTGTTCCTATTAATAAAGATCAGGTTAAATCCAGAATGGATAGGGTATGAAAGGGGATTAGGGGATATTTGTTCTCTCCTTGTCCTGGTGGAACTAAAATCAATCCAATCATTGGGATCAGATTATTAAATATTATGCTACAAAGAATGATTATAAGAGCTACATGCATTCAGCAAACCTTTATTGAATTGCTCCTTACAGGCACCGTGTTAGGCCCTGGGGCCACACAGATGAATAAATCATGGCTCTGGACCTCAGGACCTCTAAACCCTCAGCACCCATCGGAATGGCTTGGTTTTTCGCTTCCTCTAGATGGAGTGCTTTGAATTCTGCCCAAGTGCCATGTCTTTGGGACCACCCTCCTTTCCAGCCCCCTTTGGCACTCCCAATTCTGCTTCCCTTTTTTTCCTTTCCCCAGAGCACATTTATCACCTTTTAACGTATTATGTATTCATTAACGTTATAACTCTCTTCTATTAGAATATAAACTTCATGAAAGCAAGGGCTTTGCCTGATACTTATTTTTACAAGGATTATGCCTAAATTATTAGCAAAACACAGTGGATGGTTGATATATTTTGAATAATTAAATGATGCATAGATGTAAAAGCATAACCACAATGTAAAGTGATACATGCTATTATCTAGCCACTGATGGTTGAAATCAAACGCAGGGTTAGGGAAAAGCGAATGGAACATACTCAGAGATGCAGGTCAGTGGGCGTGGCATTTTCCCCAGAAAAATACTGACAGCCCAGGCAGAAAGAGAAAAGCTTTGATACGTTGCTAGAACAGAGACTTCTAATGTGGTTTGCGTGAAGGCATCTATGTTTTCATTTGGAGTTTTCACATTACCTTTGTTATGTGCATGGGGCAAAAAGACTGAGTGAAAGGCTTGTGAGTTGGACCTTCCCTTAGTCAATCAGCAAACATACATTAAGCAGCTATTCCTTTATGGACATGAGCTACATACAGAAACACTGTGAGTGATCAGTTACCATTCTTACCTGACACTGAAATTGCTCAGTCTGGTTGTGCTTTTATCTAGACTCACTATCATTACGGCATGTGACTTCATTAAGATTTTTGAGAGTAGGAAACAGATTCATTATAAAGGACTTTGCTTATGATGGCTTCACTCTTCATTTATTTATGTCTCTTTCCTAATAGAACTCTAATGCTATCCGTATACCCATCTCTCTCTCCTGTATGGAGCCCTCATGAGGTGGAATTTGATCCCACTTCCAGGATGGGTCTCCTTGTTTTAATAAACATTGCATCCTTTACATTATAATTTGGATCAAAAATGAGAGGAGAGAGGTTTTGGATACTTATGGATTAGTTCTTACTTTCTGGAAGGGCATCCCTTTTCCTCCCACTGGATATGAGGAATAATGTGTCCCGATTTGCAACTAGCAGCAAAAATATGATTTAGGTGACCTCATAATTTGTCATCTGTCAAATCGGGACACTTCTGAGACAACAAGAGAGCTGTTAATGATGATCTTGGGTAAAAGGTCCAAAGGAGTCTTTCCCAGGGGACCAGGTTGTTTGGTCACCTTATTGTGACGCTAGGGACCAGGCTTAGGAGGAAACTGCTACTCACGGCAGCACCTCTGAGACAGAGAAAGAAGCTGGGGTCATGGCGGTGTTAATGAGCTACAAAGACTTTCTGCTGCGAGTGTATCAAATTGCTTTATTTATTGGGCTTCTTTTGAGTGTAGTCTCTGTTACTTGTAATTGAGAGGATCTTAAGTCATATGCTCCGTCACATTTCTGTCTTCCAGTAGGTTGGTGTTTGTCATATGGGGGGTATAATAAGTAGTCTCGGATTAAGAGATGTCACTGGACCAATGACAGGGGAGAAGTAAGTCCAGGAATGTATAATTTGATCAGCCTTCAAAGTAAGGGCAGGGAATGATCTGGACTATCCTGTGGCTGGGAGCACGATTCTGCTGGGAGGCCAGTTGTGCAAAGTGGTGGTTTTCATTCCAGCAGCGCCTGGAGGACACATTCTTCTCTTTCACGAAGGGGTTAGGGCCCTACGCCAAGGGCCTGGATAACTCGCTGCTGCTTCCTGTTGTTACCCTCTGTAGCTGAGGCCTGAGACGAGCTGTGTTCTCCTTCTGGGCCTTCGGTTCCCTGTAATAGTGCCCATCATTTCCCTTTTCTCTTGTCTTTCTGCTTTGCGTCAAAGGAAGAGCCATGGCTTGCGTTTCCCAAATAATCTCCATTGGATGTGAGGGCAATCTGGCTGCAACATCTGTCACCCCATTGATCGCCAGGGTTGATTCGGCTGATCTGGCTGGCTAGGCGGGTGTCCCCTTCCTCCCTCACTGCTCCATGTGCGTCCCTCCCGAAGCTGCACGCTCGGTCGAAGAGGACGACCATCCCCGATAGAGGAGGACTGGTCTTCGGTCAAGGTTATATGAGTAGCTGCGCTCCCCTGCTAGAACCTCCAAACAAGCTCCCAAATAATCTCCTTTAACTGCTAAATCCATCTTAAATTTGTGAGGTACGCATACGCAAGCATGCACACACACACACACACCTCCTTACATAGGAGCCCTTCAATAAACAGTTGTCAAACTGATCATAATCTCCCTCATCTCTGTGCTGTGGCCTGGCCTTTTACCCACAAAGTGTCTTCACTGTTAAGGTGAGCACATCCACCAGTTTGGGGGGTATTGGACGGAGGGTGGAAGGGTTGGTTTGAGGTTTAGAATCGTGTGACTATCATCTGCACTGATGAGCTTAGGGGACTCGAAGAGAGATGGTCCCATGTAGCCAAATGAGAAGATGATTTGCATGAGAATGAGTACTATTCACGTGAGATCAAGGGACCAGAAACAAAGCTACAGTCCCGAAACTCAGAAACACCAGATAATAAGGGACTGGTTTTTTTTTTCAACAACAACATTTTCCCAGATTTGTTTCTGAAGAAGTAACATGTGGTGTGTATGACCATAGCATATATATGTGACCACAGCGTGAATGTGGTTGGCATAGTGACACATCAAAGGTCACACAAAGGATGGGTCTCAGGTGATTCCTTGGGTCAGAAGGACAAGGGACAATCATCAAGCTTCAGAGCAATGAGGTGAGCAGCCTGTGCAAGGTCGTAGAACCATTATGCAGGACCAGATACTCTCACCTTCCACAGATGCCAAGTCCTGTTGTCAACCCAGCTTTCCGTCGTACCTTTTCTGTCCCATAAAATGTGTTCACAGCCAGCCAAATTGATCTCCCAGTAAGAAAGGAAAAATCAGCAATGTTGTCCTGGAGTAATGGGCATTAACAATTAGAATATTATCCAAGCAGGTCATAAAAAATAACCGCTGAGACATTAAAAGGCAGGAGTGTTATCATTAAAGACGACGACCAAGCAGTGGCCCATAAACATCTCCAATGATCCAAAACCGCATTCCTCTAGTACCCGGCACTATAATGAGTTGCAAGATTTTATCTCTAAAAATGTCTCTTGGAAGAAGAGTTATTGAAGACTTTCTCCACCATTAAATCCATTGACTATACGAAGTGATTAGTTCCCCCATAGATATAGCCTATCTGACCTGTGTAGCAGGCATTTTATGAATAAATGAGAACGTGGCAGTCAATTTTGCAAATTTTCTATGCTACAACATTCATGGCATGTTCCTACAACCTTTGGTCTGTCGATACCGGTTACGTTTGTCTGGAATGGTGTATTGTAATTCTCCCTGATGTAATTGACAAGGCTGCTGTTATAAATTGTAAGGGGTGAAATAAGTTGACGTGGTCATTTATTTTTGAGCAGGACATCAATGTTTAAAACATAAAAGACTTTAATCATTTTCTTCTTCTTCAGTTAGGACAGTTTCTCAAATTAGAGTGCTGTAAAAGTTACATAATTTTATGGTTGAAGGAAAAAAAGAGTAAGAGATACAATTTCTCTTTTCTAAGATGGCTAACATTTTAATTGATATCCTCTGCATGTGTAATCTCTCATTGCCAGGTCACCCAGAATTAATCACATAAGAATGCTCACCATCAGGCTCTGTTTAGCTTGGCTCTTCCCAGATGAATTATCTGATGTTCTTCTTCCCTAGGATTATCTTTGTCCAATTACTGAGCCAGACGGTCAGGGTCTGAGGTCCGGAATCAGGCTGGTTTATTATTTCCATAATAATAAGCTTAAAGGGCCATGGCATCCAATGCTCATCTTTTCCTTGACACTTTGACCTTGGTTCCCTCCACAGAAATAGGCTTCTGGGTATGTTTTTTTCCTACAAAGTTCTCAAGTTTCCCACTGGTGATGTAGCTCCCATAATCCAGCTCACCTGAATGTCCCTACCAGAGCCTGATGTTCAGATTGCCGTCCACATGGCTAGAGTTTGAGTCTCACCCACTGACATCCTGCCATAGAGCGACTGCCCAGCAAGTAGACAGGGTCATTATGTAAATTTTGGTCTGCCACCATTTTGGATTATCTCTCTTCCTGCACCTATCAGATGGTCTCTTCTTAGAAACTAATACAAGGGTACTCATATAACTATCTTGACACTTCAGTCAACCTAAAAGTCTCAAAAATGAAAGTACCGGTTAAATAAGGTATCTTTATAATTAATTAAAATAGTTATTCATGGTTCCTCCTTTGTAAACATGGTCAATAGTAAACCTTTCTTAACATATTTTAAGAAATAAATGAAACATACTCATAAAGCCCAGATTATTACCACAATCCCTATGGTCATCATTGTCAGCACGTTTAAAAATTTAGTGTAGTTGAATGTACCATTGCTGCCTGCTGCAGATTTTTAATGCAAAACAGAACTCTGATCCATAAAGCATTTCCTGTCCAATTAAATACAAGACATGTTTGTACAAAAATAATCATTAACAATATAAGAGAACTTAGATCACAAAACTGGTAGTGCTGTGCTCTAATTGAAAATTGGATGTCAGGATAAGCTGGCAGGAACTGTTTTCTTTTTTCTTTTTTTTTTTCCAGTACTATGATTTATCTCCCCCAAATCATTATCCGGCTTAACCTGGTTTTCTTTCCCTCTCATCAGCGCGTATTGTGGATTTTCCCAGAATGCTTTCAGTCAGGTCTTCGCTTGGAGCACTGGCTTTGGGGAGTCATGTCTCTGTTAGAAGGATAATTCAGCTCTGAGAGGCAGGAGGCCAGGACAGTTTCTATTCTTTCCTTTTTTTTTTTTTTTTCAGCCCATACACAGTGCCATAGTAGTGCCTAACTTAGTACTTAGGAAAAGAGAGTAGGAAATGAGGAAGGAAGGAAGCTTCTCCTTTGTTCTTTAAAGCTGGGTTCCCAGTATAACTTACTGACGTATTTCTCTTGACTCTTGCTGTGTACAAGAAACATTCCCTGAGAATACTGACTTGTCTGTACTGCCCTCCGCCTTATACCCAATAGGGGCTCTATTTTATTTTGTCTCTAATAGCTGCTAACTCTCTACCTGAGCTATTACTTTCTTCCCTTTTCTCTGATGATTATTTTGAAGATTTGTCTAGTTCTGTTTTCCTCGTGGATACTTTCTGGATATTTATTGTATTGATTCTGTAGTTTGCTAGCCAGGGATCAGACCTGTCTTCATTCAGACACCTTGTCTCATCTTTGGAACCTGAGACTTGAAATAATACCTCAGCTCAAACTTGCCCAGGAAGGCAATGCAGGCAGTGTCTAATATTTACCACCTGCCCATCTCCCTCTGGGCTGTATTAGGTAGGAAAATAATCAGAGGCTGGGGATGCTGGTTCTCACCTGATACTGAATTTCACAATCATAGAATGGTGCAGATTACAACCACATCACTTTAAATAGTTGTATTATATTCCATATTTTAATCATTTCCTATTGTCGTGTTTTCAAGCTTGTACCAGCTCTATTTAAATAAAAGATTTATACATGAAGCCCCAAAAATTATATGGGACAAATTTCCCCGAAATTTAGGATTACCCTTTCAGGACACAGGATATATTAATGAAAGTGGGTTTTAATAAGGCAGAAGGCATATAATTTTAAAAGGCTCTGTTGAAATATTGTTACATCTTTGCTCCTTCATATGCTATCATAACAATGTTGTGGAACCCCCATTATATTATGCCCAGATTTGTGATATCGTCCCCCAAACCAGAAACCGCCAGGGAGACCGAGTCACGCATGCAAAAGCAAAGGGCTTTATTATTACAGGCTTATAAGCTTGGGCTCACAGACTTCACCAACACAGTGGATCCATGCAGAGAGCCACGAACATGGCAGGGTAGGGCTTTTATGAGTTTTGGGAAGGGGGAGTTATAGGAAATCGAGACACAGGCACAGTGATCCAATCCCTATCCCCTATCAATACTGGCAGTAACTATTAGTGGGAGCCAATCACAACATTTAGAGTATTGACCAATCACAGAATGGGCCCAGGACCCTCAATGTAGGGCGTGACTAGCCTTAAGCAATGGGAGCAATAGGTGATTATCTATGGCCTCCATCTTTAGGCCCGTCCTTAGAAATGTTAAAGATGTTAGCTGGCCTTTCCTGATTGGGTGTTACAAGGGTGGTCCCTTTTTCCTTGGGCAACATGTGCCCTTCTATTGTCTAATGATTCTGAGAAGCCAAATTCAGACCTGCGTCCTTACATTGTATGAGCTTGTTGGTCCAATTCTATCTCTTGGATTGGGCAGTGCTATTTCCTTTCAAAATTCAGTCATTTGTGTCAGAGCATCAGGGTAATAAAAAGTCACTCTTTATGAAAAGCTTGCTGGAGAAGAGAAATTATTTGCCTCATTTACTTATCCAATAAATACTGGTGGGCACTTAACAACGTTAGTTACTGTTTTAGGCACTGAAGATATAGCACAAATAAAACAAGCGTGGCCCTTGGTCCCTTTGAATTTTATTCTAGTGGAACATATTCTATTAAAAAGTAAAAAGGATGCTGACATTTTGGGTGAGTTTTGAAGAATTCTGAAAAACAACTTTTTTTTTTTCCCCTTGAGCTAATCAAATTCCGAACATACAAATAGATATCCCATCTTACCCTGAGAAGTTTCTGGCTTTGTTTTGTTTTAAATTGTCTGGACAGTCGATGGTCATCATTCTAATGGCTTCTGCAAAGCCTACTTCCTTTTCTCCTTTTTTTTTTTTTTGGTCATGGCAAGGGCAGTGGAGCTAGCTGAGCTGTCAGACAGGTGGCTTCGCCGTGACTTTATGATGAGCACCAGTGCAGCCCCTGAAATCCTTGGAGTTTGCTGTGATAAGAGTGATCAAGCTTTCTCTTGTTGTTAATGAGATGACTAATGGAAAGCCCTTAGGTAACCTCAGGGTGGGGGCCGGTTGCCAGAAAAAGCAACCATGTGATTAGAGGCACCTTCTCAGTCCCACCCCTCCCTCGACCCCCACCTCCAGGAAGGGAGAAGGAATGAAGATGGGTTCAATCTCAAAGGTCAGTGATTTAATCGAGAGTGCTTACATAATGAAGCCTCTGTAACAACCCGGAAGGACTGAGGGCAATGAGCTTTCCAGTTGGTGAACCCATGGAGATGTGGGGGCAGTGGCGGGCTCTGAGAGGGCATGGAAGCTCTGTGTCTTTCCCCATGCTTTTCCCTGTGTGCCAATTCCTTCTGGCTATTTCTGAGTTATGGTCTTTTATAATAAACCAGTGATCTAGTAAGTAAAGTGTTTCCCAGTTCTATCAGCCATTTTAGTAAATTAATCACACCCAAGGAGTGGGTCATGGGAACCTTTGATATATAGCCAATTGGTCAGAAGGACAGGTAAGCACCTTGTCTTGTGAGTAGTGGCTAGAAGAGGGGTGGGGTAAAGGGGACAGTTTTGTTGGACTGAACCCTCAACCTGGGGAATCTGATGCTATCTCTGGGTAGATAGTGTCAACATTCAATTGAATTGAGTTGAATTTTAGGACATCCGGCTGGTGTTGGAACACTGCTTCTTGGAAGTATAAGGAAATCACCCCCCCCCCCACACACAACACACTTGTTGGAGGGGTGACCAGAATGCCTTTTCAGACACTATTCTTCCATTTTGTGAGTAATGACACTGGGACTTCCAGAGGTTAGGTAATTTACCCAAGAAGTGGAACCTAGGATGAAAGTGAAGGCTGGCTGACTCGAAGCCCATGCATTTCGGTGCGGGGCCCTGCCTCATGCTGTTGAGGGGGAACGAGTTTTCTAACTATGCAGCTTGATGTGAAATGAACATGGCAGATCAAGCTGAAGCGACTAACAATGATTCATATTTTGTGTTGGGGGCTATGGGGTCCATCACTGACATCCTAGTGACCATCTAACTAATGATCTCCTTAGCATCTTGAGATGTACAAGGTCACTCCCAGGAAATACACAACTTCGTAATGAAGGAAAATAATGTAGCAAGTCCTTTATCATTTTTTTCTCCCACTAAAAAGGGGACAACAAGCCTCAGGTTAATGTCATGTAAATATTCAGTGACAAATACTGGTTGTTTGTTCTTCTTTATCACCTTGTAATTCCACCTTCAAATTATTATCCTATCAGAGGATGTCATACTATATTAATGGTCTGTTGTACCATATTACAATTATTGATTAATGTTTCTGACCTTTTTTGTGTGTGAAGTTTTTGGTGATGAAAAGCATGTTTTGTATTTGCTTTTCCTTTGCCTAACATAATATGGTCCGCATAAGCTGTTAACAGTTTCCTATAGAACTGAATTTTTTTGGACAACTTAATTCTATCTCTATCTATCATCTATCTATATATCTAGCTATCATTATCATCTCTCTCTAAATCTATCTATCTATCTATCTATCTATCTATCTATCATCTATCTATTGTCTGTCTATCTATCTATATCTATCATCTACATATCTCCATGTTTATATCAATTTACATCCCACATATACAACCTCACAGATTGTGACTATAAAGAAATAAAACCTCATGATTACTTGGGGATAGGTCTCAATTTCCTCATTCATTAAGTGAAAGTGTACACAGCACACTATTCCTCAAAACAAGGTCTTTTCTCAACTAAAACATATCCACAATACCGAATTTGCAGAGTAATTAGAAGTCTAAATGATATAGCAGGGTCAATATATTTTTAAAATTTACTGTAGCTGCTTCTCCCACATAATAGTCCCAAATGCATGTGATTCATCGTCTCTTGTGGGAACTTCTAAAATATGAACATACCTGACTACAGTAAACTTGAGTTTCTGGGAGTGTGTTCTAGAAGCTGCATTTTTTGGAAATCTTCCCAGGTTACTCTGATATGAAGACTCAAAAGCCCTACTCATCCAAGATGAGTATTAGGTAAAGGCATCTGGAATGAGCAGCACTTATATTCAGCCCATCAAGCAATAGACTGGTGGCCTTTAGCGAGTCAAACTTCTATGTATTTTGTAAGCATATTCGTCAACAAGTGGATTTTTATGTAGAAGAATTCTGTTTGAAACATGCTTTAAGATACATAGTATATTATTAGAATAGATATTTATTTAGATTTTCTGAAAAGGATACAAAGCATCATTTGTTTTAGAAGTTGGTCTTCCTTCAGGATCCATTCCCCGAAGTCAACCTTTCTGTAAATTTCACCCAAGGATTATTGGGTTTTTTTTGCTCTTTTCATAATTCTTATAAATAATATTTACTATGAACAAGGATTTACTCTATTATTATCCTTCAAATTTGATTAAAACTATAGTGAAAATAAGTCAGCATGGCATAATCCAGAAAGTTGGTGCAGCCTACTGACTATAATGATCTCTGATTTCTGCAATATTTCATTTTTTTATTATTTTTTTAATGTTTTATTTATTTTTGAGACAGAGAGAGACAGAGCATGAGTGGGGAGGGGCAGAGAGAGAGGGAGACACAGAATCGGAAGCAGGCTCCAGGCTCTGAGCTGTCAGCACAGAGCCTGATGCGGGGCTCGAACTCACCAATGTGAGATCATGACCTGAGCCGAAGTTGGAGGCTTAGCTGACTGAGCCACCCAGGTGCCCCGATTTCTGCAATATTTCAAATACCTACTATCTCACTCCCTTTGAGATCAGAGAAGAGAGGCTGTCATTATTTGTATAGACATATGTTATAAGTTAGTACATCTTGAAACTTTAAATTTAATAGTAACAGCAAAGAATGTTATAGACCTTTGTGAAGACATTTCAAAGAAAGAGAAACACCCCTACCATTGATGCTTTTATTAAAATTAGGGAGAGGAATCTACCTGCTCAGCCAAATTATTGATTTGACATAGAACACAAGTAGGTCAGACCTTCAAATAGTAGTCTGTTAGAGGAAAAGTTTAAAAATAAAGGCTGAAATGTATGCTTCTATAAAAGGAGTTTATGTACTTTGCTTGATTCCTGAGCAGACTATGAACCTCTTGGGAACCAAGACTTGGACTCACTCATCCTTGTGTCCCTGTCACCCAAGATGGAGTGTCATGCAAAATCAGCCCCTAGTGTATGTCCATTAATTGAATGCAGGAATGGGAAAAAATATAATTCATATGGTGTGACCTAATCACAGGAAAAACTACGTATTAAGAATTATGATTTAAATGGCTTTACAGGTTGATTACTTCCATTTGGCAGAAGCTTGTAGCAATGAAAAGGATTTATTTGATTTTTCTATCTAGACCAATCCAATAATGCTAAGGGTTGTCAATCTATATGGATACTGAGGCTAGCTTTTTTTTTCAACCTCAGGGCAGGGGTGACCCCCATAAGTTAATTTTTGAGTACATTAAACTGATATCAACCCAAGAAACAGAATAGGCCTCCACAAAATGCATGTCTTCTTCAATTTCATAGAAAACTATTGATTTTTTTACATTGCTGGTAAACCACAGAAATTCTGTAAGTGTCATGGAATCTGAATAAGCCCCATTCACATGTACTAATACTGAAACAAAGGCTGACTATTCCATAATAGCTTTAAATAAGTCCTCTCCTGGCTGAGATTTCATCTTTTTTTTGTTTGGAAAACATACTTATTTATTACATTTTTCAGAGTGGTAAAATTGGGTGATATTATTTTAAAGTTCTTCTCGTTTGAGTTCTCAGAAGCATTAAATACTGCTGAATATTCCTACATTATTGAAGTGTTCTTTCCCCTGGATTAGTAACATCACATATGCTTGGTTTTCACCACCTGCTCTGACTGCTTATTTTTCTCTAAAGTACTTTAAATGTTGCGGCTCTTTAAGGTTTTGTGTTGGTCTGCTTTCCTTCTCCTATTCAGAGTTAGAATTATTACCCTAACCTTGATGCATCTCACTATTATATATGTAAACTCAACGTCCTCATGTCTAAATTCCAGGGATACACTATTGCATTTGGTTCTTCTCCATTTGCTACTGTTGTTGTTGTTGTTGTTGTTGTTGTTGTTGTTGTTGTTGTTTTGGCTAATGGCAAAACCATAGACATCGCTGATCACATTAAATTTTTGAAGCATTGCTCCTTTTTTGTCTCCTGGCATACCCAATTAATGAGCATTTAATTGATCATACATGATTAATCTCTAAGTCATGTAGAAGCTACCTTCGTAATGTGTTTCAGTGGGATGTTCTTTTTTATCTCAACCTTACCATCCTTATCTCGTTTATGAGCTAGCTTCCTCATCACGAACTTGCTCTTCATTAAACATTATTCAGAATGCTAGAAAGTAATTTCAACACATTTCAATATGTCATGCCTTTGCTTAAAAGCATCTAATCACTCTCTTCTGACCCTAGAATACAAACAGAAAATATATGCCTTACTTGGTCTAACACTAACCTGCTTTCCGCCCTCATCATGTGTCTCTCACAAACTCCTTCTGCTACAACCATATCTTGTTAAACTTATTTATTAAAGCCCCCCCCCATTGTTACCCAATTCGTATTCCTTTACACATGAACAGTCTGTCCCTGAAATACTTTTCCTCACACTTCTCCATCTTGTTCTTCTGTTTATAAAATTTGACATAAGGAAATACCAGTGCAGGCCATTGTGGAGTAGCAAATATCTCACTATAGTCCCTTAAACTTGGACAGAATGTGGTAAGGCTCTTTTTTCTTAAATAGACTTTAGTTTTAAGAGTACAATGTACAGAGACTTCCGGTATTCTGTTCTGCACATGTACAGCCTTCTACACTATCTGCATCTAGAACAAGACTGGTAGGTACATTTGTTACAATAGATATATCTACATGAACATAGCATTGTCATCCAAAGTCCACAGTTTACACTAGGGTTCACTCCTAGTGCTGTATATTCTATGGGGTTTGACAAAGGTATAATGACACGTATCCACCACTGTAGTATCATACAGACTAATTTCAGTGCCCTAAAGTCCTCTGGGCTCTACCTATTACTCTGTCGACTCCCCAAACTCCTGACAACCATTAGTTTTTTTGTTTGTTTTGTTTTTTGCTATTTTGTTGTGTGTGTGTTTCATTTTGTTTTTCTGTCAAAACCATTTGGCATAATTTTGTTTTTCCAGCAAGTCATATGGTTGGAATCATATAGTCTATAGTCTTTTCAGATTGTCCTCATCCATTTAGTGATAAACATTTAAATTTCCTCCATGTCTTTCCATGAGTTGGTACTTCATTTCTTTTTAGTGCTGAATAATTTTTTATTGTCTGTATGGACTATAGTTTATCTATTTCTTTACTGAAAGACACTGTGGTTGCTTCCAAGTTTTGGCAATTAGGAATGACGCTGCTATTAATATGCAAAGATTTCTGTGAAAACATGTTTTCCACTCATTTGGGTAAATTACCAAGGAGCATGGTTACTGGATTATATGGTAAGAGTATGTTTAGTTTTTTCTTTTTAAAATATCTCTTCCAAAGTGACTATACCATTTTTCCCTCCCACAACCGGTTAATGAGAATATCTACTGCTCAGTATCCTTGGCAGCATTTGGCAATTTGTTTTTGTTTTTGTTTTTTGGCTATTCAAATAAACATGTAGTCATAGTTCCCTAATTTGTAATTTCCTAATATCATGTGGACCATCTTCTGATATGTTTCTCTTACATCTGTATATATTCTTTAGTGAGGTATTTGTTTAAATCTTTGCCTTTTTATTAATTGTATGGTTCATTTTCTTATTGTTGAGTTTTAAGATTTCTTTATATATTTGGAGAGCAGTCCTTTATCAGATACATCTTCTGAAAATGTTTTCTCCCAGGGTGTGGCTGTTCCTCTCATTCTCTTAACAGTTATTTGCAAAGTAGAATTTTTTCATTTTAATTAAAGTGCAGCTTATAAATCTTTTGTTTCATGGACTATGCCTTTGGCGTTATATCTAAAACATCATCACCATACCCAAGGTCATCTAGATTTGTTTCTATGTTATCTCCTAGTAGTTTTATAGTTTGAATTTTATGCTCATGTCTGTAATCCATTCTGTTATTTTCTATGAACAGTATAAGGTATGAATCTTAATTTATTTATTTGCCTGTGCAAGTTCAGCTGTACCAGCACCATTTGTTGAGAAGACTATCTCTGCTCCATTATATGCTCCATTATATGGTGTTAAAAATCAGTTGACTATATGTATTTGCATCTATCTCCAAGCTCTCTCTTCTGTTTCATTGATTTATGTGTCTATTCTCTTACTAATACCAGACTGTCTTGTTCAATGTACCTTTTCAGTAAGTCTTGAAGTCAGGTAATGTCAAACTTCTGGCAATGTTCTTCTCCAGTATTAGCTGGCTCTTTTGAGTCTTTTGCCCCTCTGTATAAACTTTAGAATCAGTTTGTTGATCTCTACAAAATAGCTTACTGGGATTTTGATTGGCGTTGCATTGACTCTCTAGATGAATTTGGGAAGAACTTATGTCTTGACATCTTTGAGTTCTGCTATCCATGAATATGGAATATCTCTCTATTTATTTTGTTCCATTTTGATTTCTTCATCAAAGTTTTGTGGTTTTCTCATGTGTATTTTAACATATTTTGTTAGATTTATACCTAAATATTTCATTTGGGGGAGTGTTAATGTAATGTGCACTTAATTTCAAATTCCACTTTTTCATGACCAGTAGCTAAGAAAGTGATTGACTTTTGTATATTAAGCTTGTATTCTGAAACCTTTCTGTAATTACTTGTTAGTTCCTGGAGGGATTTTGTTTTGTTTTGTTTTGCTGACTGTTTTGAATGTTCTGCTTGTCATCACCAAAGGGAGTTTTATTTCTTCCTTTCCAATCTATATACATTTTATTTCTTTTTTGTGTCTTATTGTATTAACCAGAACTTCCAGTACAAAGGGAAGTTGAAAAGGAGTAGTGAGAAAGGACATGTTTGTCTTGTTCCTGATCTTGGTGGGAAAGCTGAGAGTGTCTCACCACCAAGTATGGTGTTTGCTTTAAGTTTTTTATAGATGTTCTTTAGGTTGAGGAAGTTCTTCATTTTCAATTTTCAGACAATTCTTATCATGAATGGGTGCTGGATTCTGTCAAGTACTTCTTCTGCATCTATTGTTATGGTCATATGATTTTTCTTTATTCATTTATTGATATGAAGGATTATATTAATTGATTTTTGAATGTGGAAATAGCTTGCACACCTTGAATAAATTGAACTTAGTGCTAGTTAACAACTCTTTTTATACATTGCTGGATTTGATTTGGTTTTTTTTTTTTTGAAGATTTTGCATCTTGTTCATGAGAGATAATCGTCTATGGTTTTCTTTTCTTATGGTGTCTTTGTTTAGTTTGGATATTAGAATAATACTGAACCCATAAGATGAGTTGGGAACTATTTCCTCTGCTTTTATTTCTGGAAACAATTATATAGAATTAGTATAATTTCTTCATTACATGTTTGGTACAATTCGCCAGTGAACACACTTGTGTCTTGTTCTTTCTGTTTTGAAAGGTTATTAATTATTGATTCAATTTCACTAATATAGAAAGGCCTATTCAGATTCTATTTATTTTGTGTGAATTTGGCAGACGGTGTTTTTCAAGGAATAGGTCCATTTCATCTTATCAAAGTTGTGAACGTAGAGTTGTCCATAGTGCTTTTTTCTTAATTGTCCTTTTGATCTTGATGGGATCTGTAGTGATGTCCCCTCTTTTGCTTATGATATCAGTAACCGGTGTCTTTTTTCTTTTATTAAGTGTGGCTGGAGGCTTATCTTTGTTTTCTTTTTTTAATCTTTTTAAGGAATTTGGTTTCACTGATTTTTCTCTATTAATTTCCTGTCTTCAGTTTTATGTATTTCTTTTTTAACATTTGTTTCTTTTGTTCTTCTTATTTTGGATTTAATTTGTTTTTTTCTTTCTTTTTTTTAATTAATTTTTTTTGAGAGAGACAAAGAGAGTGAGAGAGAGAGAGAGCAAGCAGGAAAGGGGCAGAGAGAGAGAGGGAGACAGAGAATTCCAAGTAGGCTCTACACGGTCAGCACAGATCCTGTCATGGAGCTAGAACTCACGAACCATGAGATCATGACCTGAGTCATGATGCTTAACCAACTGAGCCACCCAGATGCCCATCTTCTTGTTTCTTTAGATGGAAACTACGTTACTGTTTTTAAATCTTTCCTTTTTCCTAACATTCAATATTTTTCTAATATTCATTTAATGCTACTATGTTCCCCCTAAGTGCTGCTTTTGCTGCATCTTACATATTTTATTAAATTATGTATTTCATTGTAATTTAGTTAAAGACATTTTTAATTTCTCTTGAGATTTATCTTTGACTCGTGTGTTATTTAGAAATGTGTTGTTTAAATTCCAAGTATTTGGGGATTTTCCAGCTTTCTTTTTGTTATTGATTTCTATTTTAAATCTGTGGCCTGAAAGCATACATAGATTGTAATAGTTATACTATTTCTCTTATTTTTTACATTTGTTAATGCAAATTTTATGGCCCAGAATGTGGTATATCTTGGTGAATGTTCCTTGTGAGCTTGAGAAAAATGTATATTTTGCTGCTGTTAGATGAAGTAGTCTATAGATGTCAATTATATCCAGTTGACTGATGATGTCTTTGCATTAAACTATATCCTTACTAATTTTCTTTCTTTTAGATCTCTCCTTTTCTGATAGAGGGGTGTGGGTGTTGAACTTTCCAACTATAAGTAACTCTTTCTAAACAATGGAAAGCTATGATCCTTGAAGGGAAAGACACAGGTGAGCTTCACATCCTATTTGGTTTTCTACTATAGGGCAGATATAATCTGCCCCCCAATTGATTAAATAAATAAATAAATAAATAAATACAAAAAAACAAAAACAAACCCTGAGAAATTCCATGGGAGAAAAGTCTTTTTACAAATGCTACTGAAACATTTGGATATCATATTGGAAAACAAATATATGAATCTTTCTCATATCAAACAATTTCAAAAAACATTTTAATATCAGATAAATCAGAAACCAAAGGTAAAAGCTAGTGTATTGCAGAAGTCATGAAGAGTTATATGTGCAAACTTGGCCTATTGGAACATTTCTTAGAGAAGACACAGAGTGTATTAATCATAGAAAAATGAAAAAATAAACATGTATTGAACTTCATCAAAATTAAAGTTTCTGTTCATCAAAAGTCACTGCTAAGAAAATGAGTAGTCACACCACAGACAGGAATAAAGTATTCATGATACATATATGTGTCAAAGGACGTATACCACAAATATACAAGGAACTCCAACATCTAAATAGTATAAAAGGAAAATCGCCCATTTTTTAAAATGGGCAAAATATTTGAAAAAACATTTCAAAAGAAAGATATACTTTTGTCCAAAAACACATATAAAAGTGCTTTATGTCCTTTTCATCAGGGAAATGCTGAGTTTGCCTGCCTGTGATGTCTCCATACAGTCCCCCAGACTGGACATATTTGTACATACCAGAGACACTAAATGTAGACAAAGCATGCAACAGCTAGAATTCTTAAACATTTTTGGTAGGTGTGTAAAATGGTATAGCCACTTTGGAAAATTGTTAGCAGTTCCTTGTAAAGTTAAACATATCATTTATTTGTGAGGAATTATACACTTAGCTGTGTCCACACTAAGATATACATGAGCATAACCTCAAAAGCAATTTGATTATCTATCAACATAACAATATATGTTATATACAACATATATAACATGTTGTATGTTTGGACAATGAATGAGTATTCATCAACAAAAAGGAATTCAACTGATGATACTTGGTATAACATAAATAAATCTAAAAATCACAATGCTGATAGGAGAAGCCAGATGAAAATTTTGTGATATACTAAGCATTTCCAAAACAGTTTAGTAAACCCTGTGGTGATATAAATCAGAAGAGTGGTTACCTTTGGAATCTAAGTGAGGACAATCTGGGCGGACATGGGAAGGAATTTTGAGATGATGAAAATGCCTTATTTTTTGATAGCAGCGTAGGCTAAGCAAGTATATAGGGTTTTCGAAACTCTGCAATCTCTACTCTTAAGTCCTGGGCATTTAACTTTATATATATATATATATATATATATATATATATATATATATATATATATATACATACACACACACACACACACACATACATATAAATATAAACTATTCTCTCTTAAAATGACAACATTTAACACACATGAAAGTACCTATTACAGTTGGTTCAGTCCTTTATCTTATCTTGAATTGTGACAAGGGATTTACAGAGCATGTCCCTTGCATGATACTGGGGGGCTCAGCAAGTCACCCAACACTGATCATGCCAAACATCTGGAATGTGTGACTGTGCCCAGTGCTGACAGCAGCCCAATGGAGCTTGACTCACCTGAATCCCTAGTCGATTCCCTAGTGCCACTAACTAGTGCCTCTAACTCTTCAGAAAACACAACTCATTTTACCCTTCCTCCTCTAGTTCTGCTTTCTCCACTTCTCTTAACTTGAGATCAAATGGAGGTTTCTGCTTTAGCAATTCAGTTGTGGGTAGTTCAAGTGATAATGGCAAGATTTAACTAATATATTAAAATATTTTTTCTATTTAAATGGGAATGCTAAATGCACAGATTTTAATAGTGATCTTTAATCCATTGTCTGTGTGTGTCTTTGTACCCGTGTAGACCTGACTAAAGATAGTGTCTGGCCCTAGTGGGAGCTAGAGTGAGAGGTGCCAAAATCTCATTAGTCAAGATCAGTATGGAAGCTTATGCAAATACATTCATGACGAACAATATATCAAATTTTTAAATAAAGATAGGATAAGTTTGATGATCTCTCTATGTGCATATTTACAAAGCAGCTCTCCTACAACGAAAATATGTCATCTGAATCTTGCTAAGGGGGAACATGTTGGTTTTAAATGATGATCACCAAGTGGAATTGGAAATTCATGGAAGTGGTGGGCAGCGGAGACAGACAACTCAGTGGCACTCAACATCTGAGAGTTGAGCCCTTAAGTGGGGTATTAACACAGAGACGTTGAGTCTCTCAAGGGTATCTCTGACACTGGTGAGTGAGTCAGTTGGCGAGGAGGGCCCATGCTACAAAACTCTGGAAGACGGGGGCTGATCCTCAGTGTCTGTGAATATAATTTTTAGGAGGGTGAGGAATTGGTACCAATAAAAGCAACTTAACCTAGAAAGTGAAGTTTGAAAGGAAACTGCCCTTTTGCGTAAAAGCCAGTTGCAAAAGCTTGAACGAACTTTGGTGTATTCACTAATGGGGATACCTGTAGTTCCTGTTTCATAGAATTGTTGTGGCAATGGCATTAAAGAGTATTTATAATGTATGTTTACAGGATCATCGCAATGAACTGTGCCCCATGCTGTACTATCCTTACACGACTTCCTTATATACAGCTGACCCTTGAAAAGCAATGAGGGTTCGGGGGACCACCCCACACTGTCAGATGGAAACCCCTGAGTAAATTTTGACTCCTCCCAAACGTATCTGCTAACAGTCTAGCGTTAACTGGAAGCTTTACTGATAACACAGACAATCCATTAACACATATTTTGTATTTATATGTACTAGCCATGATACTCTTACAATAAATTAAGCTAGAGAAAGGAAGAACATCATGAGGAAGATGGGGTGCCTGGGTGGCTCAGTCTGTTAAGAGTCCAGCTCTTGGTTTTGGCTCAGGTTGTGATCTCACAGGTTCGTGAGATCGAGCCCTGCGTGGGGCTCTGTTTTGATTGCGTGGAGCCTGCTTGGGATTCTCTCTGTTCCTCTCTCTCTGCCTGCCCCTTGCTTGTGTGCTGTCTCTCTCCCTCTCTCTCTCTCTCTCAAAATAAATAAATAAACATTATAAAAGAAGAAAATTATAAGGACGAAAAAGTACATTTGCAATAGCGCATTGCACAAAGTCTGTATCTAAGTTGACCTGCATCGTTCCAATGGGTGTTCAAGGATCAACTATAATTTAAATAATTTTTCCTAGAGTTTTTGCTTTTTTATTTGCTTATTTTTTGCTATTTTATTTATTTTATTTGCTTTTTTACTTTTATTTGATATTTATTTAATTTTTCTTTAAAATTTTTATTTTTGTCGTGAATCTTGCTCAAATTCCATGGCAGAACTCTCAACCGCTTCTCATTTGCTGTTCACAGGATGCAATCCAACAGGATCCCCTCAGTCCTTGTGATGCCCCTGTGGACCCCCTGACCTGCTCCTGTACTGCATGCCTCTGCTGCCCTGGGGCATTCCCGGCCTCCACCCTGGAGTTCCTTCCCCTCCTTAAACTTGACCTCTACTCTTCGTCTTGTACATTTCATGACATTTTAGTTTCTTTACCCATCCTAGAGCATACCCTAAGCATGATGGAAACTGTCTTATAAGAAGAAAATTCTTCTAACTTTACATAGTTTTTCTCTGTTTCCCCACTTGGGTACTATTTGAGTGAGTGTACACTTTTATGCTGATATAAGCTTCCTTCTGAATTTTTAAGATATTCAAATGACTTCCATCTTCTGGTGTTGCTGCTGAGAAATGCCATTCGACCCTCTAGTATATGAAACATATTTTTATGTGTTTAATATAAAGGTTTATTTAGTTTTTAAATTTAAATTTGATTTAATTAATATATTTTTTTAAGGAAGCTCCAAACCAACCTGGGTTTGAACTCATGACCTTGTGCTCGAGAGTCACCTGCTCTACCAACTCAGCCACCGGCGATCCCAAAAGTTTATTTCAGTTTTTAAAATATTTTTGCAGCATTCCATTCTGGCTTTATGTTCTATGTTCCCTTCTAGTTATTTTAGGCACATTCATTTATTAACTGCAATATTTATTTTTTGTGATTTCAAATCCCAAAGTACTAATTCTCCTGTTGGTTGTATTTCTGCATTTTTAGCATCTTAGAGATACTGTGTCTTAAAATTACTTGCAGTTATAATTATGTACTAGTTTTCAGCAGTAGTTATTCTACACATAAGGGATCTTTAGGCCACCTTGGGAATGGGTTCTTTCAAAGCACTGCCATCCTTTATTTTTTAAAACTCTCTTAAGGTTTTCAAAGTTACTACATCAGCTTCCATTTCTGGATATGGGATTTTCACACCTTGCTTAGTGGAACCAATGTGTAGTTAAACCGCCACCTATTTGTGGTGCAGGACTGATGCCACGACTCACTTCTTCTTGGCACTATTTTGTCTGAGAGGTTTGTGTCACAATCCCAAAGTCCATTCCGGAGGCCTGTGTATTTTTCTTTTTTTCTTTTTTCTTTCTTTTTTTTTTTTAGAATTCTATGAATTGCTGCAGTATCATTACTTGTTTATTAATGTCTTTTGTATCTTCTTGAATTCTTGGCATCTAAACCTTCCTTCTTTTGAATCCAGCATGTTTTGGTTTTGTGTTTTTGGTTTTTTTGTTTTGTTTTGTTTTTTGGTGGGTGGGGGCCTGTGCCTGTTTCTATCCATTTACGTTTCTGGCATTTATATTTGCTGCAATCATTCTCATCCAGTCAGCCTGCCCTGTTACTCGAAGTTAGATCTGCTTCAGTTTCCTAAACTTTCGTACCACTTCAGAATTCTCGTTAGAATTTCTCAATAATGCCACATATTCATATGCCACATGCAGACACCTATCTGATTACATATTATTCCCAAGGGTATTTATATAATAACTATGGGGTTTTTTTTTGTTAGAAACTATAAACTACTTTAGAAAAACATATGCCCTGATCTTAAATCCAGTGAGACAATGAGCCAGCCTCATGGCAGGAGACATTTTTTTGTTCCTCATCAAAGAAGTTTGAGAAAACTGTAAATTTCTAAACTAAAAATAAAGGCTTACATCATACAGTGCATTCCATATATAAAATACACTCATCTTCACAATAGGCTGTTCAAGCCAGATTTCATCATGTAACGTCAGTATTAGACAACTAAGCCTCAGACACATGTAAGTCCTAAGTCAGAATTCATTTCTGCTCAGTCTGCTACTGCACATTTCCCAGGCTGTTTCCTTGCTCATAAACTGGGGTTGTCATAAAAACCCAAGAGGGTAATGTATGGTCAGTTTTTATGTGAACTGGGGAGCACTACATAGCTGTGAAAACAGATGATGCTGGAAATGCAGAATATCAGAACCTCAGCTAGACAGAGAAACCAAGTCTTCTGTCTTATCTTGGTTAATCACCATAGTGATGGGCTTGACCAGACTACCCTGATGGAATTTTTATGGAAGATCAAAGCATTCCGAAGAGCTTGGCCTAAGCTAATCTCTTTCTCAGTCTTTATTATTTATCAAAAAGGAGGAAAAAATCACATCATTTCTTTGGTTTTTAGCTCCTTTTTTCCCCTAGTCAGGGGCACATCTTGTCCTGCCGGTCTCCATCCTGTGGGGTTTATAGCTCTTTCTTTTTGGCTCTCTGCTGCCTTTGTTATGATTCTCCTTCTAGCTAGGTCTCTACTGTGATGATGAATGAGGGGATTGAGGTTATTAGCCAGCTCATTCCAGGCAGAAATATCTCCACTAGACTTGCCGGGATAGCTATACAAGCCCTTTCTGTATCGTTAGAAAAGCAGAAAACCATTTCAAATTGAAGTGCAATTAGAGTCAATATACTTCAAAGCAAGTGTATTTACACGTGGGCTAATTAAAGAAATCTTTAAAGAATTCAACATTACAGATGGTACACAGAGGAAAAATGTATATTTGGGCATATCTCTCCGTTTCTCTCTTTTTCTCTCAATGCAAAATTGTACAATAAACACATCTTCATTTATAGAACTGTCTCAAGTTGTCATGGCAACTGGAATTTGGGGTCAAGCAGAGAATGAATTGTTATCATTGTTCTCTGAGCCTGGAGAAATAGAATTTTAACATCTGATATGAGGTTTGAACATCATTGAAAAAGGGAAAGTGTACTTTTAGTGCCCTGGATTCCATATCTAAATACTTCTCTGATGAACTTTACTTTAAAACTTCTGCCTCTTCTCAACCAAGCCTGTTCTGCAAAAAGATCCAACAGCGTGTGATTCATACTTAATCTGCTTGCATTGAAATCATGTCTGCTATGTCCAGGGAACATTCATTTACTCACTATTTATGTAGGTGATTGTTAATGATCTTTGAGATATTTCAAAAAATTTTTCAACATTTCTGAAATAGGTCTGATAAAACGTGACCCCTTAAGAAGATGAGAAAAATAAAACTACATAATACAAGAGAAAGTTTTTGGAAGACAACAGACAACTATAAAGATGCATTCAGACCTATTTCAGAGATGGGGAAATTTTTTGAAATATCTCAAAGATCATTAAAGATTACCTACATAAATAGTGAGTAAATGAATGTTCCCTGGACATAGGAGACATGATTTCAATGCAAGAGGGACCATGGGGAGAGGAAGGGGGAAAGAGAGCGGGGAAGAGTGAGGGACACAGATCAAGGGAGACAACTGAATACTGAAGACGAACCATGGACTGAAAGGGGAGGGGGCGGAAGGGAGGGAGGGGGTGATGGTCATGGTGGGGGGCACTTGTGGGGAGAAGCACTGGGTGTTATATGGAAACCAATTTGACAATAAACTATTATTTAAAAAAAAGATGCATTTTATGTACAATTTTTAATCTTTTATTTATTCATTCTGAAAATATGGGCAATGTAGTTAATATGTGCCAAGATACACTAAGAATACAAAATAAAATAAGATCTAGTGTTTGTTTTCAAGAGCTCAGGGTCTAGCTTGACAAAACCAGTCAATTATCAGAGTATGTCCCACCTTTTGATAAAGATGAGCGACCTGTTTCCTGTTTTGAATCTGCTCATGTTGTCTCAGGCTCAGCTCTGGTTCTAGATCCACTGAGGCTGTGGTAATACACAGCTCACTTCTCAAAAAGTACTTCCCATTTTAAGCCTACCGTGTTTTTCCAACTTTCTGCCCTGGAGTCTCTCTGCTACCGTAGCTTGGAAGTGATCAGAATCCTGCTCATATGTATTTGCACACACAGCCAGAGTTTAGGAGGGTCAAAACACCTCAGGGCAGCCCCCAAGCAAAGGGAGTCAGTAGCAGATAAATAAACCATCCTTCCCTGTTGGACAAAGCACTTCCCTCCTGTTCTCTGGGACCTACTGTCAGATGTAAACTATGTATATAACTGTATTTGCTCAGGCTCTGCTTAATGGAGAGTTGGAGCTAAGGCATTCAGTTCTAGGGGTTGTCCCAGAAAGCCCATCTCCAAGGGAGATCCTACAATTAGGTCAGTCACCTTTGAGATGATAATGAAGATTATTTTGTTTATATAAGTGGGGTAACCTCACTTGCACATTTCCACATCACAATTATGAAGACTCTCACTGGTGGCAGATTTAGGATGTGCTCCAGGTAGAAGGGAGA
>PISW01007631.1:0-86240 GCA_004023785.1 Mungos mungo
ATCTATAGTCTCTTGATTTGTTCATTTTAGCCACGCTGACTGACGTGAGGCGGTATCTCATGTGGTTTTGTGTTTCCCTGATGATGAGTGGAGTTGAGCATCGTTTCATGTCCCTGTAGGCCATCTGAATGTCCTCTTTGGAGAAGTGTCTGTTCATGTCTTCTGCCCATTTCTTCACTGGGTTGTTTTTTGGGTGTGGAGTTTGGTGAGTTCCTTGTAGATTTTGGGTACTAGCCCTTTATCTGATATGTCATTTGCAACTATCTTTTCCCGTTCTGTCAGTTGCCTATTAGTTTTCTTGATTGTTTCCTTTGCAGTGCAGAAGCTTTTTATCTTGATGAGGTCCCAAGAGTTCAGTTTTGCTTTCATTTCCCTTGCCTTTGGGGATGTGTCGAGTAGGATCTTTGCATTATTTTAAATGTTTCTTTTGAGAGAGAGAACAAGTCAGCATGAACCAGGGAAGGGCAGAGAGAGAGAGAGAGAAGGAGAGACAGAATCCCAAGCAGGCTCCATGCTGTCGGCACAAAGTCCAAAGCCCAACGTGGGACTCTATCTCATAAGATCAAGACCTGAGCCCAAACTGAGAGTTGGAGGCTTAACTGACGGAGGTCCCCAGGCAGCCTTTTTCGGTTTTCTAAGTCTGAGACTTGGGCTCCAATCCCATCTCTATGCGTGTGGCCTGGAGCACGTGACTTTACCCTGGGAGTCGGCTTCCTTGTTGGCAAAAGGAAGGTAAGAAAGCCTCCTTCTCTCCTGCGTGCGGGAGGAGATTGCAAAAGCAAGACGCCAGAAGGTCGTGGCTCAGGATTCAGCACACAGGTGTACACGGTCCGTGCAGCTGGTCCCTCGGTGCGCTGCCCTGTCCAGGCGTCTGCGAACGTGGCCCTGCGGTGCTGGACACGTGTGCGCTTCCAGGATCCCCAAAGGTTTTGATCTGAGCATAGGACTCACAAGGTGGCATTTCAAGGGGAGGGGAGGAGTGAGGTGACAGTTGTCATTTCACACGGAGTAAGTGGCCAGGAGTTCCCGAGTGCACAACGGAGCGCCGGGTCAGACAACTCAACGGCCACCACCACCACTCAGTGAGTAGCCTGGGGCTGGAGGGGCTCTCGCCCACTCAGCGAGGGCTTCCCAGAGCAGGGGCGCCGGGCCAGGGCCTTGGATATTTATTCGCCAAGGGAAAGGACGCTGTAGAAGGCCCAGCAGGAGTTTGTGCTAGAGAAGGTGGTGGGGGAGGCGTTCCAGGTTCTTAGAACAGCACAGAAGGAAGCTCAGAGGCTGTGAAGGCGTGGAGGGTGGGATTTGTTCTGTCTCAGGGGTCGTCTTCCCCTCCCCCCCCTCCTCCTCCCAGGCCTCCACCCTCCCCTCAGCGGCTCCCTGACTTCCACTTCTGCTTTCAGACACAGGCTGCTGGGGACAGTCATACGCACTTGCACAGCAAGGAAACGCACTCGTCTCATGTGCACAGGGAGGCTCTGTCCCTCCTGGAAAGCTCACTGGAGGGGGGCCTGGAAACACCCAGAAGGCTCCGGGGACAAGCGGCTGTGTGGTGGGGTGGGCTGGGGCTGAGGTCAGGCTCAAGCCAGAGGCAACGGCTCCCTGCGCTCTGCCGCCCTCGAGGCCGCCAGATGGCTTCGGCAGCTTCCGGTGCCCGCAACTATATGACTGCACGCGCCAGGGCTCTGCTCATCCCGTCGGGCCCAGGCGGGTCCCTGCTCACACCCGGGTGCACAGGGTCCTGGGAGACAGAGCACCAGGCATCTGGTGCTTGCAGGTGGGAGCTGGGATGGACCGGGGTTGTGGGTAGGACCCCAGTGTTAGCCTGGGGGGCCCTGCAGGGAAATGCTATTACAGTGATGGGGGTGGGGAGCAGGTCGGACCAGGAGCAAACCCAGGCCGAGTCAGAGACCCTGAGCCGGGCCTTTGAAGAAGAGGTGAGCAGTGTCTCTGGTGGGTGTTGGGGAAGTGAAGGTCTCTGGGCGCCCAGTGTGTTAGCGGCTCGGGGTGGGAGGTGGTGAGGCAGGGGCGGGGGGGGGGGCGCTGCACAGGCAGTGGGGGCTGAGGAAGTGGAGGCAGTGAGGTGGGTACTGAGAAAAGATCAAGAGGTGGGGTCCACCGGAGCCTGATGGGGGCGAGGAGGGTGTTTTTAAGAAGGAGCCACGCTCCCTGAGCCAAGCCACCAGTGACACGGGACGTTTGTGGCAGGAACGACCCCGGCAGGAAGGGAGGAAGGCCCGGAGCGGGAGGCAGTTGGAGGGGAGAGGCCGGAGGATTCCCCTGGCCCCCAGCGCGTCTCCACTCACTCCTTTACAGACCAGGAAACAGAGGCTCGGTGAGCGGCTGCCCAGGGTGCATGGATTCCGGCCCGGAGTTTGGTTCTGACTTCTGTGATCTTGTGGTTAAGACTGAGTCATATTTCTGGGACACCAGTTCTGGTTATTTTGGAGGCCACGCCTCTAGAGTTTTTATCGGTTCTTCAAAAGATTGAAACCTGATACCTGAGGACTTAAACGTATCAGGTTCAGTCTACCCTGGAGTCTCTTTTATGTATTTATTTATTTTTTGCTCAGAAGTATAAGTTATAGACTTTAACAAAATGATCTGTTTACGCATATTCTCATGGGTCTGCCTCTCTGCCATTTTGGTCTCTTCTCTTCAGCTCCTGGGTTCATGTTCATGGGCGCAGTGGCCCCGGGGGGAGGCCAGGGCTACCCAGCTGCTCCTCGTGAGCCGACACACCATCTGGAATCATCCCCACCCCAGGGCGGGGCTGGGGCTCTCTGCTTTGACAGCCAAGTGGCCCCATCATTTTTCCCTTAAAAACCTTCAAAGGCTGGCCTCCCCATGGCATGGAGACCCCCTAACATGCCCCAGGGAACCCTCTGGAAGCTGGCCGCTTCCTGTCACTTTTCCCTCTGCCTTAGGCTACAGCACTGCAGAACAATCCTTCTCTGTCTTGATCAGTCCGTGTTCTCTCCTGCCCCAGGGCCTTTGTACATGCCCGCTCCTTCTGCCTGACTCGCTCTTGCTCCTCACCATCCCTGGCTGGCTCCCACTCATGCTTCAGCTCTCCGCTTCATCTGTGCCTTCTCTGGGCACTGGGTCCTAACCTCAGTGTCATAGCTCCTGCACTTCCTGCCGGGATCCTAGGACCCATCACTGTAACTGCTGGCTCAAAATTTGTTTCTTTTATGAAAGCATCAACTCTTTGACGGACGAGGCTGCGGCCGTCTGATTGGCCTGCGGTGCTAAGCAAGTTTTGTTGTATGACTAACCGCTGGGGTGGGGGACAGGGATTTCCCACATGAGCTCTGGCGGCCTGTGGGCCCCTGACTTACAACGGCCCCAAACAGTAAAGTGCCAGCTAATTAAAGGGCGGATGCCCAGCGGGTCAGAGCCAATATGTCTTCCCTACCACTAACCTGTGTCCAAGGTGGTAACGCTCCCTCCCGGCGCGGCCCCGGGAACAAGGAGGAGCTGAGTCTATCAGCAGCTTCCTGCCATTTTCCAGCCTTGGGCCTGGGTCCTCACCCTCGCCGGGAGGCGGCCCCCCCATGGCCGACTCTGTTATCAGATACCTTAGTTATCCAGCAGCTGGGTGAAATGGATGCACCCGTGACGGCAGTGCACTCGTGATCCCTGAAGCTTCTGCCGGAAGGATCCTCAGGGGCGTGTGGGGGGGGGGTGGCAGGGGCGCGAGCCTGGGGGCCCAAGCGCCTCGAATCTAGTTTTCATTCTCTTTTCCTACTGTCTTTTCTATTCTCTCAGCTGCTGCCCCGCCCACATGGGGCTGTCAGGGAGCCGGGGGGCGGGGGGTGGAGAAACCAGCCGTGGCCTCGGATCCACAGGGTCTTGACATGGCCCTGGCACAGAGAGGGGCTGCGTCGTTGCCCAAAGTCAGCACCAGGGTGGGAAGGACAAAGGAGCCTGACTCCCACCTGCTAGAGCCTTCTGTCTGGACCCGAGTCTGCAGCCTGCGACCCCTCGCAGGTGGGGAGGGGAGTCACACTGGGTGGCAAGAGGGCCCAGGAGAGCACAGAAAGAGTAAGGGGCTTGTGCTTAGGCAAACTCAAGTGTCCCCGGCCGGCTCTGTCCTTCCTGGCCGTGCGACGGGAGCTGAGTCACTCAGCCATGCTCAGCCTTGATCTCCAGGTCCACGAGATGGGACTGTGTGCTCACTGAACCCTTAGCCAGGCCCGGAATGCGTATGATCTCCCTCTCTGGGCCTCGGTCTCCTTTTCCATAAAAACCAGGGATAATGACGCACCTCCCACGAGGGAAGGTGTGGGGATTTTCCTGGAAGAGACCACAAAAGGCAGCTAGTGCTGGGCACGGCCTTGGGGCAGTGAGATGGCCTGGCTCAGGTCGTCTCCTCCCGGGAGCCTGGGTTGCAAGGAGGAGCCAGAGGGGAGCACGGAGCACCGAGCCTGGAGCACCGGAGGGGCTGGCCCCTTGGTTTCCACTTCCTCAGTTTCCTCAGAGACCAAAGCCAGCCCGCGGGCTCCACCCTGTGGTGGCCTCAGGAATGGCACTTAAGGAAGCCACAGCTTCCCAGGGGTCTTGAGCGGTGCCTGTAGGCTGAGCAGGGCCTGGAAATTTCTTCTCTGTCCTCCCGGTTCTTCCCCGCTTTGTTGCTCCTGACCCTTCACTGAAGGGGACAAGGAGGTGCCTGGTTGGTAGGTAGGGCCTGGACCAGGGTTGGGGGCGGGCGGTGTGCTGTCGTATGGGTTTGGTTCTGGTCCTGTCTTTATGTAAGTTGTTGATGTTTTGTTCACTATGATTTGTTGCTTTGATTTTGATTTTTTAAAATTTGTTTTGAGAGAGAGCACGCATGTGAGCGAGAGAGCACTAGTGGGGCAGGGGCAGAGAGAGAGGGAGACAGAATCCGAAGCAGGCTCCAGGCTCTGAGCTGTCAGCACAGAGCCCAATGCAGGTCTCGAACCCACGAACCGTAAGATCATGACCTGAGCTGAAGTCGGACACTCAACCAACTGAGTCACCCAGACGCCCTGCTTTTTGATTTATAGACATAACACCAAGTAGTATTTATCTTGATTGGTGAATCTTAGGTTTCCCTTAGATTCTGTGCCCGAGGTGGGGAGGGGCTGGGCTGCAGACAAGTACCGGAGGGCCTCTGGAGGAATCCCCCCGACTGTTCATTTGTCCCTCCTCTCAGCTTCCCTCCATCTTCCACCATCCATTTTCCATCCATCCCTTCATTACCTGTCTGTCTGTCTGTCTGTAGTTAAGAACCTGCATTCTGCGTTTAGATGGTCCGAGTTTGCATCCTGGCCTCCCCTCTTGGGTGAGCCATGAAAATGAAAAATTTTGTGCGTCAAAAACCCACCATCAACAGAGTAAAAATGCAACCCACAGAATGGGAGGAAATATGTATAAATCTCTATATCTGATAATGAATTAACATCCAGAACATACAGAAAACTCCTAAAACTCCTCAAATAAAAAAAACAGGGGGGTCTGAATGGCTCAGTTGGTTAAGTGTCCAACTCTTGATATGGGCTCAGGCCATGATCTCACGGTTCATGAGTTCAAGCCCCGCATTGGGCTCTGTGCTGACAGCTCAGAGCCTGGAGCCTGTTTCAGATTCTGTGTCTCCCTCTCTCTCTGCTCTTCCCCTGCTCGCGCTCTGTCTCTCTCTCTCAAGAATGAATAAACATTAAAAAAATAAAATAAAATAAGAATAGAATTCCTGGCTGACCCAGCTCTCTGCTTCTGGGGATACACCCAGAAGAATGCAAAGCAGGGTCTTGAAGAGACATTCATACACCCGTGTTCAGGGCAGCTGTACCCACAGTAGTTAACCCACCTGCCCCTTTACAGATAAACAGGTAAACAAACGTGCCACCTCCTTGCACCGGAATGTTATTCAGGCTTAAAAAGGAAGGTCATTCCACAGTGCACGACACAGATGAACCTGGGGTTCGTTGTGCCGCGTGAAGTAATTCACAAAAGGGCGAACACCGTCTGGCTCGACGTACATGAGGCATCTGTGAGAGTCAGAATCACAGAGACAGAGCATGGAAGGTGGAGGCGTGGGGCCGGGGGAAGAGGGAGCGAGCGGTGCATGTTTCGTGGGGACCGAGTTCCAGTGTGACAAGATGAGAAGCGCCCTGGGGACGGATGGCGGTTGGCGCTCGCACAACATTAGGAGTGTATTTAATACCCCCGAATGGGACACGTAAAATGGGTGAGATGATGAAGCCTACGTTTTGTGTGTTGATGGCCGTGGCGAATATGAAAAAGCGGCCCCCTCCACCGATCTGGGGCTTTGCAGAAAACTATCTTGGTGCCATCAGTTTGTGGGTGACCACAAGGTCATAGGACCGCACGTACTTGCTCATGGAGGCTTCGGAGGAGGTAAACGGTCGAGTTCAGGTGTCTGCAGAAAGCAGCACTGTGGGGTCTGAGCTGCAAGAAGGGCCCAGAGTTGAGGATGAGGTCGGGGAGGCAGAAGTTCCGGAGGAGGCTCTCGGGGAAGGCGAGGGAGGGGGCTACCGCCCATTTACTGTTGGGGCTTATCTGGCATCTTCTCTTCCTTATTCAGAAAGTGTCTTTATTTCTTTGGGGACCACCACCCCTCCACTCTCAAGCCACGTGATTTACGAGGCTGATTCCATCCCCAGGTCCAGGAAGGGGGTGGGGAAGGCAAGACGGATGTCCAGCTAATCACCTCCCATCTCCTCGCTGTGGTGACTGGTCCAGGGGTGAGCCTGTGACCAGAGTAGGGCCGATGGGATTCAGCCCTGGGATGTTTGCTGGGACCACTAGGAAAATGAGACTCCCTTTCAGCTGGGATTTCCAGCGGCGAGGACAATGCAGATCTGGAGCTGTTGGTGCCGCCAGAAGGATCCTGACGGGACGTGATGGCACAGCTGGAGAGCAAGAGATTGAGCCTGGAGGATGTCCTGGGAGTCTCTGGATCCATCAGTGCCTGGAGCCCGGACGACTTGGTGACAAGCCAGTGAACCTTTTATGGCTCTGGCAAATATTAGACATGGGCTCGCTCGACACCTGATTTCAATTTGTCTCCCGATTTCCTTCCTCTACTGTAGAATCTGGAAAGCCAAATCATTTCCCAGGATCCTTTGTCGCCAAGGTGGCCATGTGATCCTGGCCAATGAGGAAGTCCTGGGGGAGGGTGTCGCTTCCCGATGGGAAGGAATTTCTCATTAGGAGAATGCAGTTTGGGCTTTCCCCTCCTATTTCTTGCCTCTTGGCGGGTGGCTCTGAAGCTGGGAGGCACAACCACCCTCTTGCAGCCAAGGATGATGGGGCTAGAAGCCAAGGTGAGCCCGGGCTCCTGACAGCACCACAGGGCTGTGGCTCCAGGCTTGGGCCGCCTCTTCCTATCATCTTGCCGAATGACATGATAACCCCTTGCCTGTTCAGGGCCCCTGCTGACGGGTTTGTTGCCCACAATGGAGAGGGTGTGCAGATACCCAGATCCGGGGGAAGGAGCCCAAAGCAATGGGAAGGTGAGTGTTTGAAAAGTACTTAGAAGGGGACCAGTGGCCACCAGGCAAGGGATGCAAGGAGAATGGGGCCCGAGACGGAGCCATGGGCTGACTCACTTACCTTCTTCTCTTCCCCGTCTCGAATGCCTCTTCCTCCCCTGAACCACTCAGCCCAGAAAGCTCAGAACACCATTTTGCCCGGATCCCTTGCAGCTACGGTTCTGGATGTGAGTCTGATTCTCCCAGCAGATCTGCAGCGTGAGATGTGGAAGGTGGCTGGCTACTTGCTGCTCTTGGCGGTTACGCTTGTCGAGGGGCAGGTGGCCCGTGGAGATGGTGGCTGTGAACTCACAGCTGACTCTAGGCCCCATGAGTGGGACAGGAAGGAAGGTGGAGGAGGGCACGGCCATTTCCAGGCAGGTTTTGGGGAGAGGGGAGCTGAGGTCATCTTCTGAAGGAGAGGGCGGTGGTTCTAGAATGTGGTTGGGGGAGGGAGGGGTGTGTGTGAAAGAGAGTGCTTAAGGATCAGCAAGGGGATGGTGGAGCCCCCGGAGACCTGCTGAGCCTGAAGTGGAGTCCACGGGGGTGGGCGGGGTGGGGACCAGTCAGGTGTGTGGTGGGAAGGACAAAGATGGGAGAAATGAAGGGTGCTTCAAGCAGCTTGTGCAGGAAGAGGGGTCGAAGGATGGGCTGCTGGCTGGGGGTGCTGGGGGAAGGGGTCTGGGCAGGTGGCTGAAGAGAGCACAGGGGAGCTGGTGAGGGCAGGGTCAGGAGAGCCTGGGGGGGGGGCACAGGTCTGCCCCAGATAGGCATACAGGATACAAGGGGGTTTCTCCACTTCCTACCTCCTCCCAGTTATTCCGTCTGGCATGGGGACGCTGTCAATGGGAGGAAAGTTCCAGTCTTGAGTTTCATGGTAGAGAAGGAGGCTGCAGGGCCCCCAGGTGGTCCTGCCTGTCCTGAGCAGCCCTCGACCCTGGGTGACCCCCTACCCTTTTGAGTATCTCTACCTCTGGACCACTCCATGCTTACTGTGTCCATCCCGGACCTTTCCTCTTGCTCCAGACTCATCATGCCCCTGTCTGACAGGCTTCTCGACAGAAAGGTCCAGAATGGAAGACTGGATTCCTGACCCTGCCAACTTCCTTCTCCAGGTCACCCCTTCCTGGTTAAATGGCATTTCCATCCGCAAGATCGCTAAGAAGGAAGCTGGTCCCATCTTTGATGCATCAGCAAACCCTGCAGACCCCACAGCATATTTCCTGGGTCCGGCCCCTTCTCCTCGTCCTCCACCTTCATCTTCCTCGTCCCAGCCTCTGTCCCTCTCACCTGGACACCTCAGTGAAGGCAGGCTCTCCCAGCTTCTGCCTTTGTCCTGCTAGAGTCATCCCCACATGGCCACCAGGGGGCGTCTTCTTGATTCAGATGGGGTTGTGCGGCTGGAGGACTGAAGGTGAAGTGGTCTGGAGGGCCTGGCCTCCTGCCGCTGTGCTTGCACACTTCACTGAGCCCCACCGGCCTCCTGGCCTTCTGGAACACTCCGCGCGGCTTCTCACCTTTGCCCTTGGCTGGCCCTTCCTCCCGCAGTGCCCTTCCCCCATCTTTGTAGTGCTCAGTCTAGCTTCTAATTAAGCTGTCTTCTTCCCCTCTCTGTCTTTCTCATCTCCTCGGCCTCCCTTGTTAGCTTTTCGTGACACCTTTTGCCACCTTTATTATCATTACACAAGTATGAACTTGTGTACTGTCTATGTCCCCAGCAGCCTGCGAACCCCCTGGGGGCAGGGACTTGGCTTCATCCACTGCCATTTCCCCAGGACCTAGCACTTAGGACAAGCTTGTGAACTATGTGTGGCATGGTGAGTGGTGAGTCAACCTCATAGGGCCCAGGGGACTTGCAGGCAGGAGGCCATCCTCCCCACCCACCCTGGGGTTAAAGGTGTCTGTCTCCCCTCCCTGCTCAGCATCAGACTCCCCCCCCCACCAACAGTGGAACCAGAGGACTGGTATCCCAAGGCCAAGACACAAGGAGAAAGGCAGGAGGGAAGGGGTTACGTGGCCTGGGGGTCCATGGAGGAGGAAGGGCCTTTGAGTCAAAACCCAAGACGTGCCCACTGGACAAGATGGGGAGGATGGATGGCGTGTGTCCAGACCTCAGCTTGTGTGTCCTGAAGGCTGCTGGGTGGGCTGGGACTGGGGTCTCTGCTGCTCCCCTTCCATGAGAAGGCTGAGGAGTGGGGAGGTGAGCAGCGGGTGCCAGGGGACCCAGGGCTGAGTCTCGGGGGAGAAATGGGATCTGGCCGCGCAGAAGGGGAGGGCAGGGATTTGGGGCGGGGGAAATGGTGGGGGTAGGGCCACACTGAGCATGGCTCTGAAGACCTTCCAGGGATCAGGCCTGGGTGTGTGAGAGGGACAAGAGTGGGGGTGCGGACAAGCATGGGGATCCCCCTTCCCTGAATGACAGTGAGCCTCACCAAGGGCTAACAGGATCCCATTAACAGTTGGGAAGCCTCCTGGCCCTCCTCCCGCAGCACCACCCAGCGCTTACACTCATCTGTCTGCATTTTTAAAAGTTCATTCATTTATTTTGAGAGAGGGAGAGAGAGAATCCCAAGCAGCTCTGTGCTGCCAGCGTAGAGTGAGATGCGGGGCTCAAACCCACAAACCATGAGATCATGACATGAGCCGAAATCGAAAGTTGGAGGCTTGGGGCACCTGGGTGGCTCCCTCAGTTAAGCGTCCGACTTGGGCTCAGGTCATGAGGTTGTAGTTCGTGAGTCTGAGTCCCGCATCAGGCTCTGTGCTGACAGCTTGGAGCCTGGAGCCTGCTTCAGATTCTGTGTCTCCCTCTCTCTCTTTCTGCCTCCCCTTGCTCACGCTGTCTCTCTTTCTCTTACAAACAAACAAACAAACAAACAAACAAAGTTGGAGGGTTAACCCACTGAGCCATCCAGGCGCCCCTCACCTATCTGGGTTCTTAACTAAAACCGCCGGGTGGAAAGTGAGAGACGGAGCCCTAGTGGAGAAATAATTGGAGGCAGGAGGCACAGTGTCCTGCAGGTGCCCCGGGCTGGGACTGAGAGGAGGGAAGGCACCAGGACGCTGCCCCATCCAGGAATGACTTCAAATGTGTGAGCCAACTTTGTAGGAGCTGAAGGTAGCTTTTCAGCCAGCCGGGAGAAAAGACAGTGTCAGGGTAAATGGTGCTGGCTCATGGGAAACGATCTGGAAACAAATAAATAGCATCTGCGCTGTGAGATGTAGCAAATAACCACATGTAGAAAGCTAAACCATAACACCACAAGCAGAAACCGCAGAAGAATGTTTTAAAATGTGATTTCAGAGGGGCCTGGGTGACTCGGCTCATGGAGCCCCACTACGGGCTCTGCGCTGATGCTGGAGCCTGCTCCTGCTTCTCTCTCTGCCCCTCCCTGCTCCTGCTCTCTGTCCCCTCCTCTCTCTTTCTCTCAAACTAAATCAATAAACATAAAAGCAACTTAAAAAAATAAGAAATAAAATGTGATTTCAGAGTGGCAGAGGCCTAAGAATCACAAAGAACGTAGAAGCCGTAAAAGAACATTCTGATGCACGGAACAGTATAAATATAAAAAAACCCAAAACTCTTCGTGGCTCAAGCCACTGCTGGGAAAGCCGGCGACAAACTGGGAAAACATGATTGTAACTTGCGTGACAAAGAACTTATTTCCCTAGTATGGAAATCAATGAAAAACACGAATACCAACTCAGAAATGGGCAAAGGGTATGAAAACGCAGTTCACAGAAACGGGAAATGCGAATGGCTGTTAACCCTCTGAAAATGCTCCCTTGCTCTAAAAGAAATGCAAATTGACGTTCCATTGCAATGACATTTTTTGCCTCCTGGAGGGTCAGAGATAAGAAAGTCTTCCCAAAGTCTGCTGGGGAGAAAGTGCACTGCTGGTGGGAGGGTGAAAGGGGAGAGTCCCCGTGGACGTTATTTGACGCAAACGACAAGTTAATCCTATAGCAACTTTCCCAGAGGGAGCGGCCTGCGGATACTGGCAGCTGGCGAAGTTGCGCATGCGCACTGTTGTACGAGGCCCCGCAGTGGGAGAAGCAAAAGTGGGCGGGGTGGGGGTGGGGAGGGGAACCTAACTGTCTTTTAATAGGAACTAATCAGGTTCTTTCTGGCAGCCCTAGACAATGGAATTCTGTTCAGCTGCAAAAATGAAGGAGGAAGCTTTTTCTGACCAAATAGGGAACAACCTTCAAGGTAAATAGTGAATGAAAACCACCAACGTGCAACCCGCCAGCCATCGCGGGCTCCTTTTCGGGGTGAGAGGGAGGAAGTGAAGGGTGCTCGTGTCTGCTGGAAGGTCCCTGGAAGGACACACAAGAAACAGGCAATGGAGGTGGCTTTCTAGGAGGGATAGGGGGGCTGGGTCGTGGGCCAGAAAGCTGACTTCTCATAGCAAGCGCTTTTCTATCTTTTGGACTTTGGACCCATGTGAATGTATTACTCATTCAAAGGTAATATGAAAATATTAAAATGTAACAAAAAAAACCCTTAGAAAAATGTTCGTGTCTAGGTCCCAGGTTAGGAGACTGGGAGGGTTGTGTTGTACTGGGAGGGGGGCTGGGGGACACATGGAGTTGGAGGGGCCAGTGGGCGTCCGAGGTGAGGTTGGGTGAGGGCATCTCCAGCACGGCTCCGGGATGCCGATGGGAGCCATGGAGTGTCTGGGAAGCCCACGAGGGCGTGACAAGAAAGGCCACGACGGCATCCTAGGAGCAGGCGTGTGAAGTGGAGTGGCAGGTGCTCCCGCAAGGGACCAGAGGGGCTGCTCTGTGTGCCTGTAGATTGCAGGAGGGCGGCCTAGGGGTGCTCCCTGAGGTCCGGGACAGGGGGCAGGGGAAGCCTGGCTGTCTCTGGGTGTGTCTGGGGCACAGAACCTGATCTGGGCGCAGAAGGAAAGCCCCTGATGAAGAGAGGGGTCTGCACTCTGCATGTGGGGCTTCGCGAGGATCTCCGAGAACATCCCCTTCTCGAACCCCAGATCTGTCCCACGGGGCGCGTGGGTCCAAATATGGTCCTCTACCAGGAAGGAGAGAGATGACTGGAAATGAGGCGTGCCCCAAGGTGGTCAGTCCAGGGAGTTGGGTTGGGGGTGGGCATGGGGGGAAAGGGGATGCGAAACACTCATCAACTTCTGTCCGAATCCGCCCTCTAGTAATTTGATCCCAGAGCCCAGTCACTCTGGGAGGACCCTGCCAGGCCGGGGACCAGACTCCAGGCACTGGGGGCTGTTTGAGAACTGGCCACCCCTCTTCGGCCACCTCTTTGGGTTGTGACACTGAACCTGCAGTCAACTCAAGGCAGAGCAGACTTCCATCCAAATGGGCTCCCATCACCCCTCCAGGGTGCCCTTGCCCCTCAGGAGTTTCTCTGTTTTTAAAAAACTTTCATTCATTAATTAATTTTTTTATTATTTTTAAATTTTATTAACTTTTTACTTTATTAATTTTTATTAATGTTTATTTATTTCTGGAGAGAGAATGAGCGGATGTGGGGGGCGGTGGAGAGGGAGACACAGAATTCGAAGCAGGCTCCAGGCTCTAAGCTGTCAGCACAGAGCTGGATGAGGGGCTCGAACTCACCAACCATGAGATCATGACCTGAGCTGAAATTGGACGCTCAACCAAATGAGTCACCAGGTGTCCCAAAGCTTTTATTTCTATAATAATTTGTATGTACTGGCTTAAAATATAACATAATAAATATGATAAAGACTTTTAAAATGCTGGCTACTATTTTAATAAAAGGTTAAAAATTTTTAGTAAGACAAAATAATTCTGAAGTTGTATGCATTTGATGCTATGACCTAAACATGTATAAAACAAAAATAAAAAGTGACAGAATTACAAGGAGAATTGACCGACTCACCATTGTGGTGGAAGGGTTGACATACTTTTCTAGTAGCTGATAGACCAAGCAAAACAAACAAAAACAACTTGTAATGTTATAAAAGATTTGAACAGTGCCGTTAACACCTTTGTTTTATTAGACACAAATAGAACGCTGAATATGTACACATTTATGGAAAAATGAGCCTCATATTAGCTCATCCATAAAGCAAGCCTCAACACATTTAAAAGAACCACTGTGATGCCGTCCATGTTCTTGGACCACAAGACCACTAAGAAAACAGTAGCAAAAAAGAGAACGATCCCTTCCCCCAACATCTGAAAATTAACAGTTTCAAATAACTCACAAGTCAAAACAGAAAATCATAATGAAAATCTTCAGATACGTAGAACTAAAACATAATAAAGTTTTACATACCAAAGTCATAGGTTGTGACAGATTTTATGTATATTGTACCACGATTAAGGAAGAACTGTGTGTTGCAGCTAACATAGTATTTGAGGAAAATTCATAGCCTTAAAAGCTTCTATTCAGAACAAAACAGGGCCAAAAATTCATGAACTAAGCGTTCAAAAATGGGAAGTAAAATAAGAACAATGCAATAAGCCAAAGGAAAAGAAATAAAGGAAAAATAAAGAACAGAAATCAGTGGAAAATAACAGAAAGGATTAAAATAGCCGAAAGTTGGTTCTTTGAAAAGCATAATAAAACTAATCTGGGGAGCAATTCAGATGGTTGGAAGCAACATAATATAGGATGAAAAGAAGGGAGGTAACAAATTAAAAAGGAGACATTAAAAGTTTATAAGATAAGGCTCTGAGGGGCGCCTGGGTGGCTCAGTCAGTTAAGTGTCTGACTTTGGCTCAGGTCATGATCTCACAGTCCGTGGGTTCGAGCCCCTTGTCGGGCTCTGTGCTGACAGCTCAGAGCCTGGAGCCTATTTTAGATTCTGTCTGTCTGTCTGTCTGTCTCTCTGCCCCTCCCCTGCTCACTCTGTCTCTCTCTGCCTCAAAAAATAAAGACATAAAAAAAATTTAAAAAAAGATAATGCTCTGAATAGCTTTCTAGCAGTACATTTGAGAACCCAAACAAAATAGAAAACTATCTAAATTATTTCTAGGAAAATATATAAAATATGGTCCCAGGAGTAATAGAAATTCCAAGTAGCCCCATATCCATCCTCTAAAGAAACTGAATTCACTGAAGAGCTTTCACTTTCTTCTCTCGCATAATTCTGAAACCAGGCCCAGATGGTTTTCTACATGTTTGTTAAAATTTATTTTTATTATTTTTTATTTTTTGGCTTTACACATGTTATAGAGTATTCAAGGTAGAGATAATTTCATGTGATCCAAACGTCCCTAAAAATAGAAAAAGGGACAATGTCACTAAGTCATCTAATGAAATTAGCATAACCTTGGTTACCCGCCTCCCCCCAAAAAGGCAATATGAGAAAGGAGCACCACTGGCTGAGTGCGCTGACGAACACGGGACCGCCCTCTGACACTGACATTTGAAGCCGGCTCTATACACAACACCATAGTCGCGACTGCATTCCTTAGGGCGTAGTTTAAGTTGTGGTAACAGAAATCTCCCAAAGCACAGTACCTTAAAGAAAACACAGGGCATTTCTCACGTCTAGATTGAACCATCCCGATTCACCATCCCCTACACGTCCAAGATTGTGCCAGCATTTCTATTTCCAAGGCAGTGGGGAGAGGGGCAAAAAAAGATGGACATGACAAATGGTTTAAGCCTTCAAGGAGATGATGACTCATTAAGTCGTGCACATTAATTCCATGCACGCCCTTCCCCCCCAGCCCCCGACCTATCCCTCCACTTAATCACAAGGCCACGTCTCGCTGCAAGGGACACTGAGAAGTTTGATCTTGACTTATGGGCTGCCTATAAGTCCTGGAGCCTTGGCACCAAAAAGAAGAAGCAGACAGTGGCTACAGAAGGGCAGCCAGCTGCGTTCCCCAGAGTGACTAAGTGGGGTTAACGCAGGAATGCATGGGTCACTGAACACTAGCAAATGTATCAGTGTTGTTCACATCTCCATAGACACAAGGGGGAACATATTCAATAAAATGAAACACGATAAAAACAGAACAAAACTGCTGTTACTAACAATAACAGGGAAACTACTTGAACTGATAAGAATATCTGCCCAGAGCCTACATCATCTTTAATGGTGAAACACTAGAAGCACCCTTTTAAAGATCAGAAATAAAGGGCGCCTGAGGGGCTCAGTTGGCTAAACGTTCGACTTGGGCTCAGGGCATGATCTCGCTGTTTGTGAGTTCAAGCACCGCCGTCGGGCTCTGTGCTGACAGCTCAGTGCCTGGAGCCTGCTTCGGATTGTGTCTCCCGCTCTCTCTGCCCCTCCTCCGTTTGTGTTCTTTCTCTCTCTCTCAAAAATAAACATTAAAAAATAGTTAAAAAATAAGAAAGATCAGAAATAAATCAAAGATGCCCACCATCCCTGATTCTTTTCAATACAGCAGTAAACATTCCCGACTACCCAAGAAATTAATATTATAAAAATCGAGAAGCGGGAAGTAAAACTGTCATTTGCCACAAATGAAGGCGGTCTATGGAGACAGGCTTAGACTCGTCAGTAGCAGAATCTCTAGATAAATTATAATAAGAATTTCCATCCATATGACCATATACACAAGTGTAATATGTATATAAATCCAATATGCAAAATTTGACATTTTCCCTGCATTTAAGTGACAAACAGAAAATGCAATTTTAAAAGGCATTAGTTATGAGAGCACTGAAAGTAATAAGGTATCGAGGAATAAATCTGATGGGAAAATGTGCATGACCTTTCTGGGGGGAAATGATAAAACTTTATTGAAAGATATAAATGAGAAATATAAGATGTTAATGGGCAGGAAGACGGAATATTACAAAGATGTCAATTCTCTCCAAATTCCCATATAAATTGAACCGAATTCTAATTAGGATCCTGACGGGTCTTCTGGGAACTTGACAAGCTTATTCTAAAATTTATATGAAAGAGCAAAGGGTCAGTGACGACCATTTTGAAAAAATTCAAGAGGGGAGAATGCATCCTGCCAGATACAGAAACCTGGCACGGGGTTTTGGTAATTAAGGCAGCGTTGTGCTGGCTTCAGGGAGGACAGATAGACCAACAGAGGGACTGGGAGCAGACTCACAGACGCAGACACACAGACACCTGCTGGGACACGGTGGCCACAGCTCGCTGGGGAAAGCAGGCAGGGAGCATCGATAAATTGTGCCAGAGCAGGTGGTCATGGAAACGACGAAATTAAACCCATATCTCATCCTACCCTAAAACTCATCCCAGCTGTGTGAAGACTTGAATGTAAAAGCAATACCTTAAAAGCTTTAGAAGAAAATGTAGTAGAACATCGCTTATGAAATGGGGTATAGGGAAGGATTTCTTTTTCTTCTTCTTCTTCTTCTTCTTCTTCTTCTTCTTCTTCTTCTTCTTCTTCTTCTTCTTCTTCTTTTTAAAATTATTTTAGAGAAAGAAAGAGGGAGTAGGGGGGAAGGGTCAGAGCAAGAGAAAGAATCCCAAGCCAGCTCCATGTTCATCATGGATCCCGTGACTCTGGGATCATAACCTGAGCTGAAATCAAGGGTTGGATGCTCGACCAGCTGAACCACCATGTGCCCCTGGGTGTCTGTCTTCCCTTCCCTTTTGTCCTTCTTTTTCTATCTCTTCCTTCCTTCCTTCCTTCCTTCCTTCCTTCCTTCCTTCCTTCCTTCCTCCCTTCCTCCCTTCCTTCTTTCTTTCTTTAGGAAGGATTTATTTTTTTTAATATGAAAGCTTTAAAAAATTTTTTTAACATTTATTTATTTTTGAGAAAGACAGAGACAGAGTGTGAGTGGGGAGGGGCAGAGAGAGAGAGGGAGACACAGAATCCAAAGCAGGCTCCAGGCTCTGAGCTGTCAGCACAGAGCCCACCGCGGGGCTCAAACTCATGAACCATGAGATCGTGACCTGAGCCGAAATCGAACGCTTAACCAACTGAGCCACCCAGGCGCCCCAGGAAGGATTTCTTAAGACTCACTCCAAAAGAAACTTCATTGGGGAAGAAGTTTATAGGAGACTACATTCAAATAAAAACTGGTTATTCAAAGTCACAACTGATGAAAAGACAACCCAAACCCAAAGGTTGGAAAAAAGATAGGCAGTGCATACAGCCATTTAAGTTTGGAAATCAGAATATACAAAGAACTTCTCCAAATAAATACAAAAGAATAGAAGAACAGATCCCCCCAAAATACGAAGAGGCAATTTAGGGAAGGTGAAGGCAAATGTCCAATCAATACTTGCAAAGACGCTCTGCGGCACCAGAAGTGAGTTAATATAAATTAAAACCACAATGAGACGCCAGTTCACATCCACAAGGTTGACCAAAGGATAAAGGTTACAAGGCCAAGTGCGGGCGAGGGTGTGGACGGCAGGCCCCCTGAAGCAAGACTTCTCTCTCAGTGGAGGGAAAATCCGCACATGGCCTCCAGCTTTGCGGCCCGTTTCTGGAGAAATCTGACGCACCGGCCCCGGGAGTCCACATACCATCATAGCAGAGCTGTTCGTGAAGCAAGCTTTGCAAACCTCATGTATGTCCAGTAACAGGAGATTGGATAAATGCATTTTGAGGCATTCGTATCACGGACGATTGCATTCCGGCAAAAATGACGGAACTAGAGGAAGAAGCTGCCGAAACGAGGAAGGGTCTATATAACAGGCCCAGTTGCCCGAGGATGGAAGAGACTGTCTGCTAATGAAGTGAGTTCCCCGTCACTGGAGGTATGTGAGCCGGGACTGGGCGGCTGCTCTGGGGAACCAGGTGAGGATACCAGTGGTGCAAGGGCGCAGCTGGGTAACCGTGGCCTTGGCGATCCCTCTGCGCATGTCCGGAGGCGCCGCGGTTCTGTGACTCAGTGAGTTTGTCAAGTGTGGTTAAATGAGTACAGGACTGGACGCGTACCCGGACTGTGACACATCCCCGCCACGGGCCTGCTCGCTAGTGACAGGGGACGGACGGCGGCACACGCAGCAACCCGGGCGCCTCTCCAAACACGCCGGGTGAAGGAAGACTTTTGTCGCAGGTCACATACTGTGTGGTTCCGTTGATGGGAACTTCTAGAAAATGCAAAGTAATCTAGAATGACAGAAGGCAGATCAGAGCTTCTGCGTGGTGGCCGGGGGAGGGGGGGGTCGGGGGGGGGGAGGAAAGAACTTCCAACAGCGACGGGAGTATTCTGGAATGTTCTGTATCTTGATTTGGGGGAAGGTTTCACGGGCGTATATGTCTGCCCAAATGAATGGAACGGTGCCCTTTAAACGGATCCATTCATTGTGTGTAACTGTATCTCGATACAGATGCTTGAAAGAAAGAAGAAGAAAAAGAAAAGGTGGAGAGGCTTGGAAAGGGGGCCCAGGGCTGCTGCAGCGTCGTCCTGGTCACATGGACGGTGGCCTCAGTTTCCCTATCTGTGACAGCAGGGAGACCTATGAGGAGAGCCTAAATTCGTTTCCAGTGTAGCGGCTACAAGTGTTTTCATCCCTGACAAGTTAACAAGACTCTCTGTGCCTTGATTTCCTCATCTGTAAAATGGGGGAGCAATAGAGCCCCCACCAGTCGTGTGCTCAGAGCAGCGAATTCACGCCGGAAGCGCACAGCCATTGTCACCGCCCTCCCAGCCCTGCGTCTACCCAGGTGCTGCCATCCACGCTGCTCCCCTCCCGTCTGGTTCGTCCACACTCAGCCTCAGGGCCACCCACAGATCGGGACGTCCCAAGAGAGTGGCTTCAGGACCCCCGGTCACTCTCAGTACAGGTCACAAGCTATTCAAGGCCAGCTTTCCTTCTTTCCTTTTTTTTTTAAATTAATTTTTTAATGTTTTTTTTTTTCAATTTATTTTTGAGAGACAGAGAGAGACAGCATGAGCAGGGGAGGGTCAGAGAGAGAGGGAGATACAGAATCTGAAGCAGGCTCTAGGCTCTGAGCTGTCAGCACCGAGCCCGACATGGGGCTTGAACCCACGAACCATGAGATCATGACCTGAGCCGAAGCCGGACGCTTAATCGACTGAGCCATCCAGGCGCCCCTCTTTCTTTCTTTTTTAAACGTTGATTTATTTATTTTGAGAGAGAGGGAGGGAGAGCGGGAGGGGCGAGGAGAGAGGGAATCCCTCTCAGGCTCTGCGCTGTCAGCGTGGAGCCCGATGTGGGGCTCAAACTCATGAACGGCAAGATCACAACCTGAGCCGAAATCAAGAGTCGGAGACGCTTAACAGCCTGAGCCACCCAGGCGCCCCTCAGGGCCAGCTTCCTAATCTGTGTTTTGTATCCCCCACAGAACCAAGCCCAGGGCTAGGTGTATAATCGAATGCCTGCAACGTGAAGGAGGGAGTCGGATGGCCGAAGTCAGGGTGAATTTGGCTTGGATTGTCTTGGAGAAGTGGCTTTCTCAGGAAGGAGGGCAGGTGCACCCTGAGGGTGGTGTGGGCCATGAATGGTCGGAGAGGCTGTTTACTGCATAAGGAAGCTCCTCTCTAGAGGGGCCCATGGGGGATAAAACCCAGTACATACACCCCTTTCCATGTTACGCGGCCATACTCATTGGCTGTGCCTTCCCAAAGAGATGCATCTTTTTCCTTTTATTTAAAAAAAATAAACATTTTTATTCTGGAACAATCTTAGCTTTACATAAAAGTTCCAGAGACAGTAAGAGACTTCACCTCTACCTTCACCCGGTCTCCCTTTACATTAACGTCATCACCACGGTACATTTGTCAAAACTAGGAAATTAACATCGGTACAATCCGGTCCGCTCAGTTTCAGACTTGATTCGGATTTCACGGCTTTTCCTGCTGATGTTCTTTTTCCATCCTAGGGCCCAATCCAGGATATCACAGTGCATTTAGGTTTTCGTTGTCGTTGGGATGAACAGAGGTCTCCCTAGAGGGTAGCAGTGGACAGGAAGAGAATGTGGGTCCAAGGGAGCAGGTAGAATCTAGTCCTTAGGTAGTTTGGGAGGGAGGACGCCCAGGGGGTCATGGCGGGGGGACCCACTGGCCTTCTTGACTCAGTCTGAGCACCGTGAAGTATTTCCCACTGTCTCAGCTCAGCTAATGCAAAGGACAGACGAAAGTTCCAAAGTTGGCTGGCTGGTTTGCATCACCGACTGGCCAAGTGTCGGAGCGAGCCACCGTCCTGGGGTTTCCTCGTTCGTCCTAAGTGACAGTCCAGGGTGGGTGACCGGCCTCTGCCTGTTTCTTCTCCTGCGTGTGGGGAGCAGCGACAACGAACACTAAGAGCCAGCTGACCTTGGAGCCCACAGGGACACCCAGTGTGGCTCACATCCCCAATCTACTCATAGCTAAGGGAGAGCCCTCCCCCTCCCCACATGGTGCAGAACCCAGGCTCTGTTCCCTCAGCAGCCGGGGTGTCTGAACTTGGAGTCACCTGGTCCTGGGTACGAGTTCAGGCTGGGCGGTCCTCCTGCCTTCTCAGACCCGCCCTTTCGCCATCGTTTCAATGGGTCACAGATTCTTGCTCCGAGGTGCCCGGCCCCCCAGGGTGGCCTGGAGCACAGGGCTGGCTCGCACCGAGGGCTGCCTGTAACTTCCTTTTCATTTCTCCTCCATCAGCTGGCCCCCCCACCCCCCTGCCTCCCTTCCTGCGCCCGCACCCCCGCCCCGCGTCTCCCAGCCTTCCACACTCGGGGACCCCCACGCTGGCCCATGCTTGGGGGAACCTTGTGGAGTGCTCATGCAATCCCCCCGCCTGGAACGGCCTGTCTCTGACACCACCTTTCAAATGCTGGCTCTGACCCCACCTCACCGGCCCCGGCTCTCCCTCCACGCAGCTCTGAGGTCCCCTCCCCGGAGATCCCTCTTGGCCCCATCGCTTCCTGCCTTTGCTTTATGGACACACATCTGAGGGCGTATCTTCCCCAGGGATCAGCTGTAGCTTTTGCACCCTGGACTCTCCAGCACCTGATAGGAGGCAGGGCACAGTTTCATCTCATTGAAAGTTTAACACTAGATCTGAACGTGGACTGAGTTTCTGGAAGCCTTAAGTCTTTGGAGAACTACTCGAGCCCTGCCCCAGGGGCGAGAAGTGAGGCCCCAGCCCGGAGGGTACCCAGGTGTCTCGGCGGCCATGGCCAGCACCTGAGGGGCCCCAAGCCGATCCGCCAGACCGCATGCTCCGCCTTCTGCAAAGGGCTGTTGGAGCAGCGGCTTGGGTAAGTTCCCCTTCCGCTTCCTGCTGCCTCCTGTCCTAACCGAGCTGCTCTTCTGTCGGGGGGGAACTTGCCAGGCTCTCCGAACCCCTGAAGCCTGCAGAGACGCTCCGCGCCCCGAGCTGTCACCAGCGCCGCCCCCCAGGCCCCCGACGTGATGCAGGCCATCAAGTGTGTGGTGGTGGGAGACGGGTAGGTACCCGGCTGAACCTGTCACCTGGCTGGAGCCCCCTCCTGGGTTACCCCTGAGACCCTCCCGCCCTGCAGATATAGGAGTCCCCAGGGCCCAGAGAAAGCCCCCTCCCCCGCCCCGAGGTGGGCAGAGGACAGCTTCATTCTATTTGCCCGCTTCCCTCCGGAAGCCGCCGGGGTGGAGGTGGAGGTGGAGGTGGGCGGCGGGTACAGGACTGGGGGTGGTTGTGTCTGGGGCCCCTCACCTGCACCCTGAGAGCTGGGACCGGTCTCTGATGGGACCTGTCTTCAACTCTGTGGATGCAGATGGGGAGGTGGCCTTCGACCTCAGGCTGACCTGGGCTCGAGTCACGAGGCGTGCCTGCTGTGTGTCCTTAGGCGAGCTGCAGAGCCTCTCTGAGCCTCAGCTTGCCCATCTGGGAAGAGGCCACGCCCCTGGGGTGGACGTGGGGGTCACCTGACATATTTTGAGTGGCTGTCCTGTGCTTAATGTGCTCGATAAATATTAACCTCCTTCCCCTCCTCCCTCCCTTACTCTCCCCTCCCCCTCAGCCTGCCGGGTAGGGGCATGTGGGCAAGGAGCAGGAGGGGGAGGGGGCCACAAAAGGAAAGTGGAGGGAAGGAGGGGCAGGAAGGGTGATTGGGAGGGTCTGTGCCAGGAAGGCTGGGCGGGGGGGCCCTTCTCAGTTGTGGCCTCAGTTTCCTCATCTGTACGACTGGTCCAAGATGTCGCTCTCTGATGCCAGCCAGCGACCGTGTCTCAGGCTCCAGCCGACAAGTGCATCTTGCGTTCCGTCCAGCATCTCCAGCTGGGCAGGCCTCTGGTCCAACGCTCCCGTTCTACAGAGGGGCAGCCTGAGGCTTTGAGAGACACAGATCTTTCCCGCCCTGGGCCACAGTGGCCCAGACATGACAAGACTGACTTTGGCTCTGATGGGTCTCATGGGAGCCAGTGGTTTATCAGAAGGCCCTCAGCTGATTCGGATGCGTGGCCGGACCTTATCAGCCCGCCTCTCTGCCCAGCCCTGCTCACTTCTGCTTTGTATCTAATCTAAGCAGAGGAGGGCAGAAGCCAAGGGCAACGTTCCAGTCATTCAAAGTTACCTTGGTGGCAAGCTCCGGGGAGGGGAGTGGTGGGGGAGGAGAAGGCGGCCAGCCTCCTCCGAACAGGAAGTGACGAAACAGGAGTGGCGCTGGAGGGCCCTGGGGCCTCCCCCTTTGGCCGCAGGCTTCCACTGCAGTACCTGAGCCCCCGCCCAGCCCAGCAGACTCGAAGACCCAGGGAGGACAAATCATGGCGCTGGCTGTTTAGTGCTCCCTAGTATTAGGCCCATTTTACAGGTGGGAAAACTGATGCTCAGAGACGTTAAGTAATTTGCCCCAGACCTCATGGGGTTTGAGGCCAGGTCTCACTGACTCCAAAATCTGTGTCCTTCACTGTTACTCTCTCCGGTGAGGTTGGGAGGGGAACGAGGCGAGATGGCTTTCCCTAACGCTGCCTGGTTACTCCACGACGCCACACATGCTGGCTTCTTTTATGAACTTCATCTAGTTTACTGCCCAGCACTCTCCTGGGAGGATGGACCCATCCCTATTTTCTAGATGGGGAAACTGAGGCCTTTGGAGGCTCAGTGGCTTGCCCAAAGCACTGGTTCTGAAGCCCAATGTGTGATGGCAGAGCCCTGGTCAGGCACCAGGGCCCCTGTGGCATTGTCCGGTCCAGTGGTCTCCTGGGTACCGCCCCCCCCCCCGGCCCCCGCTGCTCTTAACCCTCTGTCTCACATTGATGGCACCTGGGGAAGCTTAGTGTACGTACGGATTCCCAGTTGTGCCCCGCGCTGATGGATCAGAATCTCAGAGGCACGGGGTGCCTGGGTGGCTCAGTCAGTTAAGCATCTGGCTTCGGGTCAGGTCATGATCTCACAGTTCATGGGTTCGAGCCCCGCATCGGGCTCTGACGGGCTCTGTGCTGACAGCTAGCTCAGAGCCTGGAGCCTATTTCAGATTCTGTGTCTCCCTCTCTCTCTGACCCTCCCCTGCTCACACTGTCTCTCAAAAATAAATTAAAAAAAAAACATAAAAAAAAAGAATCTCAGAGGCAGGACTTTGAAGTCTGCCCTTCAACAAACACTCCCCAAGGACTCTTGTGACTCAGGTTTGGGAACACGGATACTGACATCCTCAGACAGGAGACTGAGGCCCAGGGAGCCAGGCCAGGGTCTCCCCTGAGGTCTGGGCTGGGGGGAACGCAGGTGCTTGGAAATGTCTGCATCTCGGGCAGGGCCCTGCGACCAGTGTCCTCTCGAACTTCCTGTCTTCCAGAGCCGTGGGCAAGACCTGCCTCCTTATCAGCTACACCACCAACGCCTTTCCTGGAGAGTACATCCCCACCGTGTGAGTCCCGAGGGGGCCGGGGCACCGGGAGGCTGGGGAGACTGGCATCGCTGAGCCCACCCCCTTGTCGGGCACTTCCCTCGTGGGCACCTGGTGGGGGCGGGGTCAGGAGCCAGGAGGCAGCGGCCGACTTCAAGATGGGAGCCCCCAGAGCAGGAGACACTGGGCGGGAGCGGTGGAGCGGTAGGGGGGCAGGCCGCTGTCCAGCTGGGCCTGGGCTGGAGGTGGGATGTGGGGCTGGGTCCCAGAAGTGGGGGGGAGGAGTAGGCCATCGGGGGCCATGACCCAAGGAGCAGACAGCAGACTCACGCACACTCCCCGTGGAAGGGAGAGGGCAGTGCCTTGTGGAGGCCACTGGGAGGCCCTGCCCTGTTGCGGGATGTGGAGGCAGGGCTGTCATTTGATGGTTGTGTAGGAGTTCGTGGGTGGCAACCTCGGGAGGGAGGGGCAAGTGGGAAAGCACCAGCCCCGCCCCCACCAGCCCTGAACAGTTCCCTCACTCACAGGGCAGCTTCCCAAACCTCAGGGCTGCCTTCAAGGCTCTGCGTGGCTCCTCCCCTTCTCCCCTTCCATGGCCCATTCCTTTGCTTCGCGTTCTGTGTGTTTGTTCCCACCAAACGCTCCCACCTCAGGGCCTTTGCTCATGCTGTTTCTTCTGCCTGGAGTGCCTTCCCTACCCAGGTGTCTAAGACCTGGCCAGCTCCAGTGCTCCCTGCCCCCCACCCCCTCCAGGAATCTTTCTCATGCAGCCTGAAGGGACCTCTCACTCCCTCCAGTGACTGTATCCGATCCTTCCTGTGACTGTGAGTTTCTGGAGGGCAGAGAGCCTGGTCCTTTACAGTCTCCCCATTATCTGACGCACATCATCTTCTACCTGATAGATGTGTTCTGTGGTGCCCTGAATTGAACTTCATGGAGGGGAACTAGGATGATCCATCAGAGCGACCCACCGTCTGTGGAGGGCCTACTGTGTGCTGGCCCCTGAGGGCAATGCCACACCCGTGTGCCCCCACTCAACCCTCAGGAGAGGTGGCTATTCTACCCGGGCCATCCGTGGGGGAAGCTGAGCCTCACAGCGCCCCAGGGGCCTGTCCCCCTCCCCCGGGACGTGGAGCGGGCACCCTGGCCTGGGCTAGAGGAAGGCAGGGAGCCAGGCCAGGGCAGAGAACCCGGCGTAGGCACCCTAGAAAATGGATTTCACTAGCTTGCCTTCCGAGTCCCCGGACGGCCTGGTGCCAGCGCCCCAGCCCCTCTGCACCTGCCATATCTGTCCCGTTGCCATCGGTCATTGAGTGTTTATTAGGCACCTCCTAATGCTGAGGGAGGACTGGCTCTAAGCCTGCAAAAGGCCACTGTCCCCAGCGGTGCACTGGTCCTGTCTGCCTCTCTGCCTGTCCCAGCTGGGGGGCCGTTTGCCGAAGAACCTTAGACCAATCGTTTCTCCTCTCTGAGCCTCCGTTTCCCTTTGTATAAGGCCGGAGTGGGCTGGGCGATCCCAGGCTCACCGCCAGGGCACCTCTCCTGGGCAGAGAGATGAAAGGCGTGTTCTCTGGTGCAAGACGGGGCAGGTGGGGGCAGCTAGCAGAGGCCAGGCTAGGGCCACTTGTTGCCAACGACCTGGAGAACGCTGGCTCCTGGGGACCCTTGAAGGGCTCGGGACACTGGACACCACTGCAGACCGACAGACAGAATGACTCAGGAGAGATCTACCTTCCCAGGACTCTGGGGACTTTGGCTCAGACACCAGGGCTGTTCTGAGATTCTCAACTTTTGAATAAGGAGTCTTGCGTTTTCATTTTGCATTGGACCCTGCAAAGCATGTGGCCCGTCCTGCATGCCACGCCCCTTTGTCATCCAGGACAGAGTTGCTTAGCTCTGGACAAGCCCTCTGAGTGGCTCTGACTACAAGGCCAGTTCCCCTGTGATAGGGAGGGGGAGATAAGTCTTGCCGAGCCCTTGACATTGGAGGGTGGGGGCAGCCGGGGAGAGTGGAGTTGGGGAAGAACAGGAGATCCCTGTTTTCGGGGGGGGGGCGGATCCCCCTCCCCTGGGGACAGTAGGGTTTGCTGGGACCGGGATGCACCAGCTGCCAGCACAGGATCAGATAAGCAGGTGAGCTGAGCTCAGTCATTGCCTGGCGTGGGGGGCTAACGGCTCAGGGTCACACCCCCATTACATAGATGGGGAGACTGAACCCGCTCTGTGGACGGTCTCGTGCTGGGTGTTGGGCTTACAAAGACATGACAGGTGGACCCTGTGCTCGGGTGCCTGTGACGTGGGGACTCTCCATTCTCAAAAGGAAGCCCCAATAAGCTTTCAAAAGTAAAAGTTAGGGGCACCTGGGTGGCTAGGTCACTTAAGCATCCTACTTCAGCTCAGGTCAGGATCTCATGGTTCGTGAGTTCAAGTCCCACATCAGGCTCTACGTCAATAGTGTGGACAGTGTGGAGTCTGCTTGAGATTCTCTCTCCCTCTCTCTCTTCCCTTCCCCTACTAGCACTTTCTATCTCAAAATAAATTAAACTTAAAGGAATAAAAAATAAATAAAAATCAGACACAGCGACTCCCAGGCCTAAGCCCCTCCCCTGGCTCCCCTTCACACTTAAAACCATCTCCTATCCTGGCAAGGAAAGCCCTGAACAGTACTGCCCCGCAGCCTCACCCCTACTACACGCCCCCTTACCTACTCACTCCTGCGGATCCCAAACTCACCCCCTCCCCTGTGCCTCTGACCTCCTCCTTCCCACCACTTGGTTCCCTGCTCAGGTATCACCTCCTTGACCCCTTGTCTAAAGGGGTCCCTCTCACCACCCAGGCCCCTCCACCCCACCCCTCTGCTTGACATTCCTCACAGCCCTTCCTGCTCTGACTTCCTCTGCCAGGAGGGAAGCCCTGGGAGGACAGGTCTGTCTCGCTCGCTGCCATGCCACCAGCTTCTAGAATAGAGCGAGCGCCTCACTGGCCCTCGGTAGTGACTGGGGGCTCCGGCCGCCCCGAGAAGGTGCCAGAACTCGGCCAGCACTGGGCTGCTCAGCAGATGGGAAGGAAGAACACACAGTTTAACTTAGGTCAGATTGGCCAGGACTTGATTTTCGTCTTTATTTCACTCTTCTGTGGGGCGCTCGCTGCCCCTCGCCCACACTCCTGCCGCCCAGACTTCTCCACCTTGCTGTCTCCGGCTTCCCCTCCCCCAGACTTCTCCACCCAGGGGCCAGGAGGAGCCTTTCCTAAACGCAAAGATGATCACGCCACCCCCTGCCCAGTGGTGCCATTCAGCGGTGCCCCGTTGTCCTTGAAGACCAAGACCCGAGTCCTAACAGCAGTCCCTGCCCTGCCTGACCTGGTCAATCTTCCTTGGTCCCCACACCCCCAGCCGTGCATGCCCCCTGGTATCTGCGCTCCTTTCGGAGCGTGGGCGTGGGTGGGGGTCAGGTGATGCTGGGTGCTGAGCCCCCTTCCTCCTGCTCCCAATCCCCCCTCTGCTCCATTGCAGGTCAGGGCACTCCCAGCCTCTCTGAGTGTCTGTCCTCATGTGTGAAACAGGGACGATGGTAGCATCTACTTCCTGGGCCCGCTGAAGTGATCTGAGTACCAAGGGCCTGGGACGGTCATTGGCACCTCTGGGTGCCTGGCAGACGTGAGCTCCCTGCCTTCCCCCACAGCACGGGGAAGCCCCAGGCCCAGGCTCAAACCTCCGAGTCTTAGGCCTTGAAGTAGCCTTGATGTTTCCCATGTGAGATTTTCCTGAATCAGCGAACAGGACCTGGTCCTGGGTCTGCCATCGACTGGCCGTGAGATCTTGGGCGAGGGGCTTCCTGTCCGTGGGCCTCCGTTTCCTCATCTGGAAAAAGGGGTGAGAGCTGGCCAGTGCAGTAGTGTAAGGTCCCTCTGGTGCCGGCTGCCTGTGAATCACAAGTAAGGGGGCCCCCTGGAGGTGTGGATGCTGATGCATCCTTGCAGTCACCCCTCGGGCTCTGACAGCTGGGCCGCTGGGGAGGGACGGGTGTGTGTGTGTGTGTGTGTGTGTGTACGTTGAAAATGAGGTCGCTCAGCTTCTCAGCATCTGCCTCTCTCCTCTGTCTCTTCAGATCCTCCTAATGGCCCCGAGAGAAAGGATTTTGTTTTCACAGTGAAGAAAGTGAGGCTCAGAGAAGCTAGGCTCCTCGCTCAAGGTCACACAGCCGGGGCAAGGCTTCCCAGGGAGCTCTCTGTTCCCTCATAGCTCTGGGTGGCTGTCCCCAGGGACTCTTGTGCTGTTCATTTGTCCGAGGGCTCACTGTCCGGTGTCACAGAGAGAGCAAGGCTCAGATCCCAGCGCCCAGGCCGATGAGATGGCCGGCCTTGGAAAAGTTACCTGCCATCCTGAGACCTTGGTTTCCTCATCTGCGTGATGGGAGTCACTTGAGTTTCTTTTGTCTTAGTTACATGGGACTTCAGGACTGAACACGTAAAGGTCCCTAGCCTTTCGCCAGGCCGCAGATGTGGTGCTTGGTGCTGGCGCAAGGTCCCAGGACCCAACCTTTTCCCCATCGCCATGGCCCCTGAGACCCTGGGGTGCCTCAGAGAGGACACCTACCTTTGGCCCACAGAATCTTGGAAGGCTGTTTGGCACCCGAATTTTAGGTGGGACATTAGAGAGGAGGGTGTCCCTGTTTCCCCAGCGTGTCCCCAAGGAATGTTTCTGACCGAGTTGAAGACCACACAGGTGCTTCTCTGCCCGTTATGCCCAGTGCTGTCTCCTTGGACAGTGCCTTCTTCCTGAGATCGCACAGCGGTGTGGGTGGGAGCAAGACGTGGACCTCAGGGCCCCGACTGTGTGGCAAATGTCATATGGGCCCCAGGGTGCACAAGCCAGGTGCAGTGTCTGTTGTTTGAGCAAAGCTTGCTTGGGTTGGGGCCTGGAGGGGCTGGAGGTCAGGAAAGGCTTCCTGCGGGAGGTGACCTTGAGCAGGAGATGACCTTGAGATGGGGCTGGAGGCGGCTGAGTAAGAGTCAGCCGGGCTCGGGGGAAGAGGAGCATGGGAGGAAGAAGAGCGAAGAGTCAGAGAAATGTGTGTAGGGCCTTCCAGGCAGTAGGGAGTGGGGCTCTCTGAGGAACTGAGAAGTGACCAGAATACTCCATGATGAAGAAGTATGGTGCGCTAAAAATAGCAGGGCACCCGCTTTTTTGAAGTGTGTGTGTGTGTGTGTGTGTGTGTGTGTGTGTGTGTCTTTCTCAGAACAGGTGTTTTTGGAGTTACTCTGAAGTTTTAGGGCTTCTGCAGCCGGTCACCAAGCAGCATTCCGTGACGGCTTCCTGGAGGAGGGAGCATTCCAAAGGCTTCAGTTTTCGGTTTGCTCTAATTGCCATCTACCCGCATTTATTGGGTGCCAGGCCTGGAGATGAAGCAGGCAGGGCCTTGCCCACATGGAGCCCTGGCCCCCAGCAAGATAGAGACACACCGATTGCCTAGTCAATCAAGGTCAAGATAAAGCAGTTGCATGGGGGAGAAACAATGAGCTCTGTCCAGGTGGAGGAGGGGGAAGGGGTGGCCTGGAGGTACCCCCCTCAACCACCGCAGAGGAGGAACGGCCTGGGCAGCATTTTGAATCATGAATAGGAGATGGGGTGAAAGGGGGTGGAAGGGTATTCTAGCGAGAGACACAGGCAGGAGCATAAACGCCTAGAGAGTGAGTAGGACTGTGTGGTCAGAGTAAGTGGGAATATTTGGGCAGGAGAGGCGGGGAGAGGCATTCTGGGCAGGAGGCACAGCATGATCGTGTGCCGGGAGGTGGGCAGCATATGAGCCTTGCCCGGGAATGAGTGTGAGGAGAGGAGAAGGAGCCGAGGTCTGAGTGGGCCAGGTCAGGGGACGAGGAGCAGGTGGCTTTAGTGGGAAGGGACAAGGTGATGATCCCGAGCCCTCGTGGGCAGGAGGCGAGGGCATCCGTGGTCACACAGCCAGGGCACAGGGCACTGAATGTTGGAGGTGAGCCCTGGGATTCCACACAACCGGCTTCTTACTTAGTTTGGCCGCTTACTGGCTGTGGGGCCTTGGGCAGATCACTGTACCTCTCTGATCCCAGTTTTCTTTTCTGTAGGCTGAAAAACCAGCAACTTCCTTTCACTTGTAGTGAGAAATATTGTTGGGGTGAATTAAAAAAAAGTCTGGTAGCTCCTCTGATTGCCCTGGGGGCCTCTCTGATGCTGGTGGGAGATTTTAACTGTCGCTATTGGCATCCCCCCCCAGCCCCCTGCCCCAGCCCCCTGCCCATCCCTTTGGCATACGTCTTTCTGGTGTGTGTGGGGACATTTCTCAAAAGTGTCACCCCCCCCCCCAATGAGGCTGCCACTTGTACCACCTCCTCTCCCCAGGGTGTGTTTCAGGGGAGGACCCCACCTGTGACAGGGTCACCAACTTCAGTCCAGCTTAGGAAGTGGGTAAATTTGATTCTGATCCAGCCTTAGGGGGAACCCTCTGCAACCCCCAGAAATCCCTTCTTCAAAAGATAGGCAAAGGGCAGAAAAAAGATGGAGACCATGTCTTTCTCTTGATGTTTACCTGCGTTTGACATTCTTTTAATGTAATGAATCAGTGATGAAAATAAAAACAGAAGGAAAGCCGACCTCGTGGGGCTGTCTGGACTCTGACGCCGCGGCCGCCCCTCCTGGGTCTCGGCCTCTGCACGGAGCAGGGGGAGGCTGGCAGGAGGGCCCGGGGTCTGGGCGTGGAGACTGACCCTTCCGTCTTGCCCGCTCCCCGCAGGTTCGACAACTACTCAGCCAATGTGATGGTGGACAGCAAGCCCGTGAACCTGGGGCTGTGGGACACCGCGGGGCAGGAGGACTATGACCGCCTCCGGCCGCTCTCCTACCCACAGACGGTGTGCCGCCCTGCCCCCCTGGCGCCAGCCTGAGCTCGTCCGCTCCCTCTGGGAGCAATGCCCTGGGGCCAGTGGCTGGGGAACCCTGCCCCTCCCAGTAATGGCCCTCCTGGACAGAGCGGGGCCCCTCCCTGCCCTCCTTCAGCCTCCCTGCTCTCACTGTGCCCATCTCGCTGGCCACCCTACCTCATGGGCCCTGGGGGGGGCCCAAGGGTGGGGCAGGCAGACCCCAGATGGGATCCCAATATGGAGCCCAAGACTCTGAGTCCCAGGGGTGGCGGGAGGGGAGGAGAGAGGGGGGCAAGCCTGCAGCTGTCTCTCTGGCCACTAGGCCCTGGTACCTTTGGCTCCCCCTCCAGGGTGGCCAGCAAAAGTCTGGTGGCCAGACAGTAGGTAGTGAGTGCCTGGTGGGGAGTACGGGTTCCGGAATTCCAAGTGGCAACCCGTGAACTTCTTCTGTAAGCCTCACTTTGCCCACCTGTAGAATGGGGCAGACAGTTTCATGAGGATTAGCCCATTAGAAAAGGCCTTTAGGAAGGGCTGGGTAAACAAACAGCTCAGTGGCTGCCCAGGTGTGGGAAGGGACCAGGCGGGACACCTCCAGCCTTCTCTGTGGGTGACCCTTGCCTGCTCTGTCCCCAGGATGTCTTCCTCATCTGTTTCTCCCTTGTCAGCCCTGCCTCCTATGAGAATGTCCGTGCCAAGGTGAGCAGGACAGAGTGGGGCCTTGGGGGCTTGGGAGCGGGATTCCTGGGGGGCGGCAGGACGTCCCGGGGGGGTGCTGATGACTGTAGGGCAGGGGCAGGGGCGGCAGAGGGTCCCCAGTGCCAACCAGGGCTGTGAGGCCACGGATGGTGAGACTCAGAGGGGGCTCAGAGGGGGCTGGGGTGGTTAGCGTGACTCCCCTCCTCTGTAAGCTCGTCCCCTCCCCTCCCCACACAACCTCTGCATGCCTTTTATCTCTCGTGAAATCTTGCTTTTTCTCCTGCGATGCCCCCTCCTGTACCCCCTCATGTCTCTTCTCCTCCCCCCTCGCGCCCCCCTCTTCTCGCATTCGGCGCCCCTCCTCCCCCTCTCCCGTGCCCCCTCCTGCCCGCACAACCTCTTACCCCCCACCTCCTGCCCAGTGGTTCCCCGAGGTGCGGCACCACTGCCCCAGCACGCCCATCATCCTGGTGGGCACCAAGCTGGATCTGCGGGATGACAAGGACACCATCGAGAGGCTGAAGGAGAAGAAGCTGGCGCCTATCACCTACCCGCAGGGCCTGGCACTGGCCAAGGAGATCGGTACGGGGCTCGGGGCTCGGGCTCAGAGAGGGGAGCGGGCTGCAGGGGAGGGTGGTGCCCGGCTCAGTCTCATGCGGGATTAAAGAGGCCCCAGGGCCAGGCTGTGCCAGGTACTGACTGTGTGACCCTGGCTGAGTCCCTGTGCCTGTTTCCTCATCAGCACAATGTGGCCACAGTCCCACGTTGGGTGATTGGGTGAATCCAGTGAATTAATACCCACACAGCACCTCCAGGAGCACACACACGTGGGTGGCACTCGGGGTTAATTACAATTAGTGGTAGTAGGTACACTCCGTAAGTGGATGCTGAAATAAGTGCATTGGAGCAGACGGAAGCAGGGGTAGAGTGAGGTGTGCTCTGAGGATGAGCCACCAAGTCAAGCTTGGGTTTTCCAGGAAGGCTTCCTGGAGGAGGTGCTTTGCCTTAGGTTTGAAGGGTGATTTCCCCTTCGGCCTCCTTCTCACCTCCCTTTCCTCAGCCCCACTCCTCAGGCCAACAGCCTCTTTGGCTTCTGTTTACTGGCCCAGAGAAGCAAAGGGACTTCTCAAGGTCACACAGCCAAGAGGGGACAGAACTGGGATTTGGACGCAAGATAGCAAATTGTTCTGTGGTGGCTCAGGGCTGCCTGCACCAGGGAGGCCAGAACTGATGGGTCTGGCCTCTCCCCTGCACCGGGGCCTGCTGTCCTGGGTGGAGGCCTGACCTGCCTGCAGTCCTGGGCATGGGACAATAGCCCAAGAGCCAAGCCTCCCCCGCCGGGTCTGGCCACTATGAGCACTGATCCAGCTGTCCAGGGTGCTCTGCCTCGACACAGGGTTTTGCGGGTGCAGGGTTTGGTCCCCGAGGAGGTCGGGCCTCCCCCCTCCCTCCCCCCACCCCCGGCCCTGCCTCAGCCCCACACTCTTCCTTCCGCCGGAACTGGGAGGGCTCTGGGGACTCACATCTCTACAGGAAGGGAAACCGCAGCTGCCACCACCCCCTTCCTGTGACTAGTCCAGTGACATGGCCATCTTCCTTGGGGGGCCTTGGGCTGCTTCTTAAGCCTGGGTCCCGAGCCCCATCCTGGGGTCTTTGGCTTTCTTCACAAATATGGAGTCTGCCACCTTGCCCTCTCTTGTTTCCCGACCAGCCTGTCCCCTGACTCCTTCTGCCCCGGGGTTAACTCTCCAGCCTGGCATGGGAGCCCTTCCCTTCTAAAGCATGTGCTTGGGGCGAGGAGAAGGGGGCCTAGAAGCCTGGATTCTGGCCCCGGTTCCAGCACCGACTGTGTGTGTGACCTCGGGAAATCAGCACCCCCTCTCTGGGCCTCAGTCTCTCCATCCACACGGGCTGCACCCTCCCCCAAGGCCCTTTCTCCTCTATAAGGAGATGGCTCCGGACCCTGCCTTGATCTCTAGCCTGTCCCTCCTGGAGCTGATCCCACGTGGGGGTGGGGCAGGGGCAGTGTCTTTGAACTTGACTTGGACCAGCCTGGACCAGAGGGGAGGCCAGAAGAGAGGCCGGAGCGGAGGCCTGGGGGACCTGCCGGTTGGAGGAGGACGCTGGCCGCCTCTGACCCCAGCCTGTGGTGACGGGTTGTGGAGGCAGTTGTGGTCTGGCTGATAATCACGGCTGCTGACGGAGACTGAGTCCTTCCTGGGCGCCGGGCCACGTACCTCCCCACTTAGTTCTCACAGCGACTAAGTAAGAAGGAGGGTCTCTGGTTGACCCCACTTTAGAGTAGAGGAGAGGGAAGCTCAGGGAGGAGTCACTGGTTCAAGGCTACCCGGCCAGGCTAGGGCAGAGCCAAGAGTCAAAGCCGGTAGGCTGGCTCTGTGAGTCACGGAGATCAGGGGCATCTGCGCCCCCCTGACCTGCCCCCGCACCCTCAGTGGCTCCTCTACCCCTCCTGCCTCCACTTGGGCAATGATCCCAACTCACAGTGTCCCAGCCGGATGGGTCGTTGGGGCACAGAGGGAGGGACTGGCCAGAGTCCTAGGGTGATCAGAGGCAGAGCTGAAGGGAGCCCAGCACCAACCCCCCCCTCAGCCTCCACTCAGAACCTTGGCTTTGGATACCACTGAGCTAAGAGGAGCAAGAGGGTGGCAGGCTCCAGGGAGAGGCAGTTGGTGGGTGCAGAAGAAGTAGACCCTGGCTGTGGTCCCCTTGCAGGGACACAGTGGCCAAATGCCAAGTGACAGCCTTCTAGGCACAAAGGGTTATAAGGTGATGAGGTTCCTGAACCTGAACCTGAACCAAGGGCACTTGGTCTCTGCCAGCCAGGCCCCAGGATCACTGTGTGCGCTCCCTGGTGGGAATATGCTCCCAAGGACACCCCCAGCACGTGACTTTGTGCAAGTGACATGCTCTCTGAACTTCAGTTTCCTTGTCGCTGTCCTTTCTTTCTTCCCAACCCCAGGGCATCTGTGGGCTTCCTCCTTCCAGCGGCTGTCACTCTGGGGGTCCTGGCTCTTCTCTCCCCAGCTGTGTGTCTCTGGGCCCCAGGCTTCCCCTCTCTGGGCCTGTTTCCTCATCTGGGATTGGGGAATCACAGTATTTCATCACTGGGTTTTTGGAAGCCCTTGGCAGGGAGTGGGTACCTATCCGTGTTGGTCTGCTTCCTTCCCCCCCCAGAAGTGCAGACTCGAGGGGGACAGAGTTCCCCGTCCTGGCCCTCTCTTTCCTCCCGTTCCTGAAGTCAGCCCTGCCCCTCTCAAAGACGGGGCTCCGCGGTTCCTTGCTTCAGGGAAACGATTTGCATTGTAGTGGACACAGGAACTCAGATGGGTTCCTTCCAGAAGGTCATGGAACATGGCCCCTAGGAGTCGGGGCTCAGCCTGACTGTACCCCAGGCTCCTGCCCTGAGTGGTCAGGCTGGAGAAGGCTGGGCCCCTGGGCAGGGAGGGAAAGCTCTCTAATCCGGTTCCCCTCCCTGACAGTCTCCGGCTGCCCCCATGGGGACGAGAAACATGGAGCATGCGATTTTGGACAAGTGATTTCCCACCTATGAGCCTCAGTTTCCTAATCTGTAAAATGGGGCAATGTTAAGGTATGATCAGATAACATTTGGAAGGGCCTGGTGACTGGGCCAGGCCTGCTGACAGGAAGCCTGACTGATGCCTCAGGCCTCTCGGGGGAAATGTGGAGGCAGGTGTTCGACTTTGTTTTTTTTTTTAGAAGAAACTGAAGTGGGGAGAGATTCAGTCACTGTCATTGGAGCCCTTTTTTCCCCTAGGAATGTATCAAAATTCCTGCCTGCCTTCCCTAAGGGCTCAAGTGTCTAAGAAAGATACAGATCTGCTCTTGTGGGTCTTAGCCTCTCTTTTTGAAATCAAGCTCCGTATTTCAGACACGAGGAAACTGAGGCACAGAGCGGTGGATACCCTACCCTGAGTGGCACAGCCTGGCGCAGTTGGGTGGCTTGGGCAGGTTTGTGCCCAGGGGCCAGCCCCTGGCCTTGGCCTGACCTCTTGCTGCCCCACCCTAGACTCGGTCAAATACCTGGAGTGCTCGGCCCTCACCCAGCGAGGCCTGAAAACCGTCTTTGATGAGGCGATCCGGGCCGTCCTGTGCCCCCAGCCCTCCCGGCCACAGAAACGCCCCTGCAGTATCCTTTAGGGTAAGAGCGCTTCCTGCCCCTCGTCACCGCCCCCACCCGCCCACAGCAGGTGCCGCCTGGGAGGGGGTCTCCAGCCACTGCTCAGTGGCCTTCCATTTCGCTGGAAATGGCACTTGGGCCAAGACAGAAGGGGAAGGTAGAGGTGGCCTCAGTTTCCCTGGTTGCTTGAACCAATCCAGCTCGGTGGAGCCCAGTTCCCAGAAGGAAGGTGCCGGAGCCAAGGCAAAGGGTGTCACTAGGCTCCCACTCTGCCAACCCTGCAGGAGGCCAGGGAGGACAAGGGACAGAAAGATGCCTTGGCCCCGCCCCCTGGGAGACCCAACACCCACAGGGTGGAGACAGAGCAGACTGAGTTGAGATTCGTGGCGCAGAAGGGGGACCAGTGTGGGTTGGAGGCAGCCTGGGGACCTGGACGAGAAGGGTGGGGAGGCCTCGGTGTGGTGGGCAAGCGGGGCGGGGGTGGGGCGGGGGGGGCTGGTGGGAGGCCAACCTGGAGTTGGTGATCAGATTCTCACCCCCTGCACGTCTCCCTTCCAGGTTGCACCAGCCCTCCCAGCCAGATGATTCTGACCTCCAGGGCCTTCACCCAAAGCGCAACAGCACCCCGGCTGGCCACGCTGTCCCCTCCCCGCCCGCGGTGTTCCTTAGCAGATGGTCGCAGAGCTTGGTTGATCCTCTTCTCTGTGCTAGAGGCCCCCTGGGGCTGGAAGGGTGTGAATTTGCACCTCTGCTCCCAACCCCTCCTGCTCCCACCTTCCCCCCTGGGGCCCGAGGGGAGCCACTTTGCATTAGTGCCATCAGTGCCTGCTGTCACGAATGGCAGCATCTACCCCTTTACCCCAGTCCCACCCGATGCTTGAATCCCCTCTGGAAATTTCCAGTGGGATGGTTGCCAGCCACCCCTTGTATACCTTCAAGGACGGGTCTCTCACTCCCTACTGGAGGCAGGTTACTACTCCAATACTGATGGTCATGCTTATCTGAAATTTTGTTCTCCTTCTGAGCTAGAATGAGTGTCTCAGAAGTTTGCTCCTCTGGTCTTAGCTCTCTTCTTCGGGACAATGTAAAATAAACCTAATTCTCTGAATGTCAGTGGGTACCTGCAACCGCCAGTCAAAAACCTAGGTGCAGCCGGCTCCTGCCATCCCTCAAGTCTTTCTCCGCCACTCACAGGGTCCTGAGCTACATTTGCCTGTAGAAATCTTAAAACTTTCATACCCTGCCAGTCAGGACTTTTGCTACTGCAAATGGAAAACCGAATTCAACCTGCTTAAGCAGAAAATAAGTTTATTGATTCAAATGTGGAAATATCCTGGCTTCAGGTGCAGCTTGATCAAGGAGGGAGGGGGCTCAAATGATGTCCTCAGGGCTTGCTTTCTTGTACCTCTTTGCTCTGCCCTCTGCTGTCTAGTTCATTCTCTTGGCAGGTGGCTCTCAAGAGCCTCCTTCCAGGTTCAAGGTCAGCAAAAAAACAACAACAACAACAACAAAAAAAACAAAAAAAAGGGCGCGAGTGTCTGCCCCAGATAAAGTTCTAATTAAGGTTTGCTCTGATTGGACCAGCTTCCATGCTGGTCATATTCAACCAATCATATTTGGTGGGGGGTGGGTGCTGAGCTCTGATTGGCCAGGCCTGGACCACACCCCATGCTAGAGCTAGGAGTGGTTGCAATCCGGTAAAAACTTTACCTCCTTAAGGTGGAGGCGTCCTTTCCCAAAGGAAGACAAGACCTTGTTGGAGTTTGGGATTATGGGGGTCGAGCAGCCAGAACTCCCCAACCACCACTATTGCAGGTCACGGAAAGGGTCCCCACAGCGTACGGAGGCAACGCCAGTCCCTGCAGGCACTAAGCAAAGGCGAGTTCCTTTAAGAGAGAGACGGGCCTGTGCCTTAGAGTTTGCTAATTGATGAGTGTCAGCCTTTGGGCTCCTATGGATGGTCGTTCTTCTCTGTCCAAGCTTCATCCACGCAATCAGTGCGTACTTACTGAGCACCCTCTCACTCTGTTCTAGGTGCAGGGTCCAGTGCTGCCCGCGGGTCCTGCCCTCGTGGGCGGACACTTAGAGAAGCCACGAGGAAGGAATAAAAAAGACAGGTCTAAGACCCTGCCCCCGACAGCACAGAAGCCCCCCGATTGCCAGCCCACGAATGCTTTGAGTTTCTGTTCTCTACGATCCTCCGCTCTGTCCAGAGCTGCTCCCCATAAGCCCTGATGAGCTCATTGACCTGATTATCATAAGCCCTGAGGAGCCCTCCAGCTCACTGGCCCCCCAGAATCCCCATCCTCTTGAACTAGGTTTAGTGGGGAAACCCCATGGCGCTTCTCAGCCTCAGCTCATACGAGGCCTTTATGTTTTTAAGGTTATTTCACCACGGAAACAAACCACCCCCATAAAACACCCACGCTCGCCTGCCTGTGGCAAACACAGACCCCCGTTACCCTCTGCCCGGCCCTGGGGCGCCCCCTCCAGTCGTCCAGAGTCTGAAGCTCCCTGCTCTTACGGGGGCCTCCGGATACTTTTGGGAGCCCTTCTGGGGGTTGGGAGGCCCGGCCACACACCCTCCGCCTCCACCCTCAGACTGAACTCTCATTTCCTCAAAGCTACCTCTTCCAACCAAGCCCTTGGCACACCCTGGTCTGGTCCTCTTTCCTCGAAGAATTTTCTCCGCTCCTCACACTTCCTTACATGCCAAGGGTGGGTGGGTGGGTGGGGGGGAGGGGTCTCCACCGCTGCCTCTTCCCCTGAGCCTACCCCAGTGCGCACAATCCTTGCTTTATGCCAATAATGTCAGGAAATAAATTCTCTCACTGCCGTGTGTTCTCACCTAGCCCATATGATCTCATTTAACCCTCGCAGGGGGCTTCCGGAGTAGGTACTAGTAGCTTGGTTTCTCGGAGAAGGAAACTGAGGCACAGGAGGGCACGGGAGTGGGAGGTAGAGGTCTGCTCACCACAGCAGACACTCTACTTTCCCATCTCCTCCCACTGCGCATCCTTCCTGCTAACAGAAACCTAGTTCTGTGCACAGCAGCAGGGAATCTAACCCCAGAAAAAAACACTTGTCTTCCCAGCCTGCTTTGCAGCTGGGGTCCCTAAGGTGCAGAGTTCTGGCCCACAAGACAGGTGTAAGTCAGCTGGAGAGGCGGCTTCCGGGATAGGTTTTGTTTTCTTCCACAAAAACCGGACACTGCCCTTTGTCCCGTCCTCTTCCCCTGGTGAATCCTGAGGAGATGTCTGGAGCTGCAGCAGCCACGTTAGGCAGGTGAGATCACCAGCATGCAGCTACAGGCGGACACGCTAAGAATGGAAGAGCAGAGAGATACAAGGAGGCTGGATCCCCGACAGCTTTGTTAGCAGCTGAACCAGCACCAACAGCTGCCTTGTTATGGGAGCGAAATGAAAATGAAACTGCCTATTGTTTACGCCCCTGCTGGGCTGTCCTCTGCTGCCGTTAGCTGGGGCTTAGGCCTCCCAGGGCCGTGCTCTTTCCCTGTATCACTGTGCCTGGCAGTCACCGGACACGGGGTGAGTCACTGGTTTCTGTTCTGCAAAGTGGCAGAGGACCAGAGGCCCTTAGGAGAGAGAAGCCTCAGGCGGAGTAGGTGAGGAGCTGGCTTTGAAACAGGAAGGACCGCTGGCTGTGGGCTGAGGCTGAGAACGTGGTGCTGCTCACCCGACAGCAGCCACTCCCTAACCCGCACTCAGCACCAGGCCTGGGCTCGGCATCGGGGCTCGGATGTACCACGTTTGGCGCCTGGCAATGACATCCTTGCCTGGGGGGGTGGGCAAGGAAAGCAACCGTCTGCTGAGCTACTTTACTTGGGGCTTTCCCTCGTAGAGCCTGATGCTGCTTGTTCCTGCCTCCCAAGCAGAGACCCGGGGGTCCCCGTGGCACCCCACATTCCCTCCTCCAGCATCCATGGGCCACCAAACCTGGAAAATTTGGCCTTCCCGGATATGTTAAACCCTCCCCTTTGTCCAGCCCCAATGCCACCCCCTGCTCTACGTCTTCCATCTCTTCCCTGGCCAGTAGCTGTGACCACCCCGCTGGCCTCCCCGCAGCGTCCCGTTCTGCCTCTGGCCAGCCTCCACCAGGCCGTTTAGAGGCTCCTCCTCATTTACAAACAGCTGTGCCACTCAGAGGCACCAGGTACGCCAATTGCCGTAAAAACTGCGTACAAGACTATTGATTCGTTCAGTCACCCAATCACAGAGCAAGTGGTTCTGGAGACGGGGTGCAAACGCGAGCTTTGAGGGTGAGTCAGGCGTGGGCCTGCTCTTAGGAGCTCGCAGACCGGCGAGGAGACAGGTGAGTCCACAGGGAGCCCGGGCGACGGCCCCTCTGCTTGGACAGCTCACTGTGACCCTACCCAGTATCTGGTACCTCATACAACACATGCGTGTTGTTTATGTAAGTGAATAAGCAGATGGAAGAATGGAGTTTCAGGGAGAGAGAGCCCCTCCTTCCCCAGCCAGTGACCCAGCCAGGCCCAGCCTCCCAGCCCACCTGGCCAAGGCCAAAGCACCGTCAGCCCTGCATGGCTGCGGCCCTGCCCAGATCAGGCAGAGCAGATGAGCATCCAATGGAGTTCAGCCACCGCGTAAAATCACAAGAAATAATACCAAGGGAAACCGAAACGGTGACTTTCCTGGGGCCAAGGTCCCTGTTACTTTCACCTCTTCCCCCTACCCTCTTAACTACCCCCTCCCCCCTCCTCCCCTCACCCCCCAACCAGAGCAAGAGGTGCCTGTGGGGACATCTGACTCCATCCAGGCCTCGTGGGCTATAAAAGGCAAGGCAGGCTAGGCTCTGGGGAGGGAGACGGAGATCTCGGATGGTTCTGGAAGGCTTCTGAAGGCTCTAAGTTAGGTGAAATGATGAGCAGTCTTCCATATCATTTGAAGTTCGTTCTGTTCAGTTCTCACATACAACCACAGGCTCTGTGCCAAGTTGCGTGGGAGCTGGAGGTGCAGAGGGGGTGACACCCAGCCCCGCGTGCTCCCCAGGGGGCTCAGAGGCTAATGAGACAGACAGATGAGCAAATCAACACCTGTCGTGTGGTTGATCCGCATACCACAGAGCGTATGCGACAGAGCAGAGAAGGGATTTTTGATTCAAGGTGCTGGCCTAGAGCTGTTTCGGGCCCCTCCCCCTTGCTGAAAAGCAGCCGTGACCAAAGGGAGAACACGAAACAGAAACACAAACGCTCATCTTCAAGGAAACCAGGAGACACCTGTGAACCCGGGGCCCAGCACAGTACGGAGAGCAGATGGAGGGGTGGTAAATGATTGAACAGAGGCCCGGGGAAGGCAAACCTAAGGGCCTGCTGTTCTGTGGCAGGGGGGTGGGGTGGAGGGTTTGGCGGTGGAAGACATGCGACCCCAAGGGGCCTTGCAGAATCCCAGGGAAGCTTCGAAGTGAGGGATCCAGACCCCGCAGATGCCAAGGCTGAAAACTGGCAGGTTATTTAGAAGTTTGTTTAAGGAGCAATTGGACCCCCAGATCCTGCCCTCAGCCCTGCACTATGCAGCTGGGCCACCATCCCTCCTAGCCTGGGCAGGAACATCCAACCCGACATTTCTGGACCCAAGGACACCAGCTACAGGGCAGTGGGTCTGGTTATGATTGGCAGGTGACTACTCCCTCCACGCCCCCCTCCAGGGAAAGGGCACATTCCCCTCCTTGCTCTACTGATGCTAGCTTTGGCCTTCTGACTTGCTTTTTGCCCGTGGGATGTTAGCATATGCATCATAAGGAGAGACTTGCTGTGTGTGCACCCTTGGGCATGCTCTCTGGTGCCGACCAAAGAATCAACCCAGTGGTCCCAAGAATGGAACGGCAGAGGCCTCTGGCTGCCTGTGGCTCAGAGTCGACCTGCCTCGCTTAGCCCAGCCTAGATCAACCCATTCCAGCTGACCCGAAGGTATAATGTACAATACATGCTTACTTTTGTGCATCAAAGACGTGTGTGGTTGTTTGTTACACGGCAATGGCTGACTGATATAGGGGGATTCCAGGAAAGTCTGAATACTAAACAAGGTGACCCTAGCCTGTCCCCCTCGCCTCCCTGGCTTCGTTCAGGAATGCTAGTGCTCTGGCATACAGATTGGAATCTGTGGATAGGATCTGACCACCCCAGAGAGAAGTCTTACAGAGGCTGACCTCTGGTCCCATCGAGGTATGTCCTTGATGAGAGATCCAGCTGTCCCTGTAGGGATGGTCACTGTCTTGCAATCTCCATCCTTCTGTAAGGAACTGCCAATCTGAGTTTGAATGCTTCATTCTGAGAAATGAATGGGTGACCAAAGATGAATGGACAATTGAGGAAAGCTCTGATGTGAAAGAGACCAATCAGAGAAAAGGGAATTAGCAAGAAATAGAGACAAGACAGAGATCAGAAGAAACCTTTGAAGAAACCACCACTGCTATCCTTGGAGAGGTAAGGAAACATATAGCCACAAATAAAAACAGAATACCATAATAAACAAACAATCAGAAAGCAGAGATGAGCTCTTAGAAATGAAAAATACAATAAAACCTTGGATTGCAAGTAACTTGTTCTGCGAGTATTCTGCACGATGAGCAGATATTTCTAATACATTTTAACTTGATGAATGAGCGATATCTTGCCATATGAGTCCTACGTGACAGCGAACGTCACATGATCATGACTGAGCCAATGGTTCTTGAAATTTGCTTTGATATATGCAAGTGCTTTGGATTACAAGCGTGTGTCTCTGGAATAAATTATGCTCACAAACCAAGGCTTCACCGTATGCTTATTAATTTTTTTAATACAGGGCACCTAGGTGGGTCGGCTAAGCATCCTACTCATGGTTGTGGCTCAGTTTGTGATCTCATGGTTCATTTGTTCGAGCCCTGCATTGGGATCTGCAGTGACAGTGCAGGGCCTGCTTGGGATTCTCTCTCCCTCTCTCTCTCTCTCTCTGCCCCTCCTGCATTCTCTCTCTTTCTCAAAATAAATAAATACACTTTAAAAATACATTTTTTAGGGGATGTCTGGGTGGTTCAGCTGGTTGCGGGTTTCAGCCCCACACGGGGCTCTGTGCTGGCAGCTCAGAGCCTGCTTGGGGTTCCCTCTCTTCCTCTCTCTCTGTCCCTCCCCCACTTGCACTATCACTGTATCTCTCAAAATAAATAAACTTAAAAAATAAAATAAAATAATTGTTTTTAAAAACTAAAGGTTTGGGAAAAAAATAGAGTGAACAATAACAACAGAGAAGGTAGAATAAGATGGTAAAAGTAAACAACAAGAGAATTACAAGGTTAATCCAGGAGGCCAACAGTCAAATAGAGTTTGGAGTTCCAAAAGAAAAAACAGAAAAATCTTACCCGGAATTGAATAACACAAATCTTTAGATTAACACAGTTCACTAAATGCCCCAAACACTTGGTGGTGGCATGACTCACGCATTAGGAAATCTCCAAAATCCAGGGATAAAGCAAACATCCTAGAAGCTTCTGTTATAAAGAAAAAAAATGACCTAAGATTACTCATAATCGATTGAGAATTAAGAACAGTACTGGGAGCTGGAGATATGGACAGATCCCTCCCACCCTCTGAGTCAAAGTAACTCTCAACCTAGAATTCTATACCCAGCCAGACTATCAATGTGCACGGAGGAGAATAAATGATTTTCACACGTGCACACCGGTTCAGGGAGTTAGCAGACTATGCGCACCAACAAAGTCAGGGAGTAAACCATTACGGAGGAAGAGTCATGAAACAGGACCTAATGCAGGAAAAAGCTGAAAGGGATCAGTGATAGAGCAGCAAAGAGAGAGTCTCAGGGCGGTAGCCACACGCAGGCACAGAGGACAGCCAGGACAGAGGGGCAGGGTTGAGACGTCTCCACGCAGAAATCCTGACTGGGCTCGCATTCCTTTGTGAGGTTTTTACAAAGCTGTAGACAGGGACTTATGCAAATACCAAGTCCTAGAAAACCAAGATCTTAAAGAAAACAAAACAAACAACAACAAAAATGAGCACATGGGGAAAAAGAAACAGAGAAGCAGTTATGAACTCCAGGCTGGGCAGGAAATAATATTTACCGGGCGTCCCTAATGAAAACACTGAATGTACACTTAACCGAAAACGCCGTTCGGTGGAGAGGGCGGAGAGAAGGGGCCAGAGTGTGCAAGAAATCTAAAATCCTCATGTAGCACAGTAGGAAGTCAGTAGATAACGGGTCAGATTGGGGGATCAAGAGACGGAAAAAGAAACCGGATAATGAGCAAGATGGAGGCAAATACAAGGACAAAGAGCTAGAGATTGCCTCTGGCTCATGGGCTGGGGCGGGGCTATGGGAAGACTGCTGTTACAAGTCTTTTAATCACTTTGGTTTTAAAATTTACTTGCGAGCAGTACTTTGGTAAAAAAAAAAATAAAGGCAAATAAAAAATAATTGCATTATAAAAGATAAAAGAGAAGCCCTAAGAGGAGCGTCAGAGAATGGGTGCTTGGTGCCTCAGGGTGCCCGGGGCCTCAACCTGCTGAAGGATTAAGAAAGTGACAGGGAAGCACCTGTGCAAAGGGCTTGGGGCACACACGGCGTTCAGACTGAAGGCCACAGTGCTGCAGAAAGAGAGGAAGGGACGAGTGGGCAGGAAACAGGCAGAGACAGGTTACATGGGCTTCTCAGGCCACGGTAGGGATAGCGGATTTCATTCCTTGGCAATGGGTGGCCCTAGAAAGGTCTCAAGGAGAATCAGCAACTGGCATGGCTTACTTTTAAAGGCCTCACTCTCCCTGCTGAGGGGGTGGGCAAGGACAAAAGCAGGGTTGATGGTTTGGCCCAGGAGGGAGACTCGGGGCAGGGCGGAGAGCCGTGAACAGGTCAGAAAGCAGAGAATTCGAGGCAGAAGAATAACGCTTGGAGCTGGGGGCTGCGAGCCGGCAGGCATTTCTTCCCCCATGGCCGTCATAAGGACCCAGGGCTGGGCAGGGAGGTGGACACAGTCTATACTGGAGAAGGAAGTTGGCAGAGAGGTTTCACAAAGTCGCGCTGCATGACCGGAGCAGAGCTGGGGCTCAAAGTCACCTGCCCACGCTGTCGGCCCATCTGCCCCTGCCACCGATGAGGACAGGAGAGAGTCATCTACGGGAAGCTTCTCGGTGTCTCTGGGACCCACGGACGTGTGTAGGGATGAACTAATTCTATCGTCTCGGCAACCCAGTGCAGCAGGTGTTGAAGAAGAGGGACTGAGGCTCAGAGAGGCCAAGTCATGTAACCAAAGTCACACAGCCAGTAAGTGGAGAGGTTGAGATTCAACCCTAGCAGGAAACAGCAAGAACTGATGAACCAGGGGACACTTTTCATAGGTGTCACACACTCGTGACAGCCCTAGGGGCTAGGTGGGGGAGGTATTTTGGCTCACATCGTCTTATGTGAAGGACAGACCTCAGCCTTCAGTTGCTGAGCCCCGCCCCCCTACCCTGTGGTCAGCTTTGCTGTAGGCGTAGGGGAGAGGAGGGAGGGGACAGCTCTGTTCTGGCTGTCAGGAATGGGAGGAGCCCAGGCCCCAGCCTCTAGAAACCCAGCTGTCTGATGGTGGAGGCACAGTCATTGGTCTCCAGGGACGCCGCTAGTCTGAGGGTGGAGGCATGGCCCTAGTTTTGAGGAGGTTAGGGTCTGATGGGGGAGGCGCAGCGTTGTCCTGTTTTGGCAGGCAGTCCAGGCAGCCCCAGGATCCCAGGCAGGCACGAGGAGCCAGATGCAGGGCTGAGGCTAGAGATGCTCATGTACCAGGACCTCCATGGCAGGCGAGGTGGGGCCACCTCACGGCCCCGACACCCAGCACCCCCAGCTTCCCAGAGCTCACGGGTGTGGAGTTGCACTTCCTCTTTCTGCCCTGCCCTGTCACCCCCAGAAGGAGAGGCCGATCAGGGATCCCTGGGTCACATCTGCTCGGGGAAGGCCCCTGGGCAGGCGTTGGTGTCCGACTCAGGCCACACCTGCCCCCAGCCTGGTGGCCGGGACCCCTCCCTGCCCCTCAGCCTCCAGCAGACAGTCAGACTACGGTCTCCTGCCCTCCGCCACCCTGCCGCTGGCCCTCCATCCATCTTCTTCTCTTTAGGAAACATGAGGCAAACACTTACTGTGTGCCAGGCACTGCCAGGCCTGGGGACACGGGGAGGCTGGGGTCTCTGGGAAGCCCAGAGGGGAGGCCTGGCTGATCCAGGACAGGGAAGGCTCCGGGAGGCGGGGAGGAGGGCACAGCCTGAGCAACGGCCCTTAGGAAAACCAGCAGCGTCACCGGTGCCTGACTGGCGAGCCTTTGAAGAACACAAATTAGGTCAAGAAACTCCACTGCTCCCACCTGTAGAGCCCCCAGGCCACCCAGACTGAGACACCATCCCCCCCCCCCCCCCCCCCCCCCCCCCCCCCCCCCCCCCCCCCCCCCCCCCCCCCCCCCCCCCCCCCCCCCCCCCCCCCCCCCCCCCCCCCCCCCCCCCCCCCCCGCCCTCCACCTCCCTCCTCTCCCACCACCCTGCTCTCCTCCTGGCCACTCAAACACACACGCTCGTGCCCACCTCTGCACCCAGGCACGGCCCTGCTCCCCCCTGGAGCCTTCTTCCCTAGATGTTGCTCCGTTCCCCTCACTGTCTCGGAGGCCTCTGAGCTCGCCTGTCTAGAGCCTCTGAATGAATGAATGAGTGAATGAATGAATGAGTGAATGAATGGAGGAGGCTGGGGGTGCCTGGAGCGCAGGGAGGACGGGAGTCAGTCCACGAAGAGCAGGGGCAGGAGGCAAGGCTAGGGTGCTGGAGGGCTGCGGAGGGCGGGCTGAATTCTGACCCCTCCTCTCACCTCCAGGAGATGCCTAGAGCCCACCCACCTCAGGAACTTGTCCAGGTGGACCGACGGACGGGAGGCTGAGGCTGGAAGGAGGGGCTTGCCCAGGACCCTTGGCAAGTGGAAGGACAGCTTTAAGGCACCGGGGGCTCCAGAAGCCAGTGCGTTCCCAGCCCTATTGCGTGCTGTAGTAGCCAGAGTGGCCCTTCTGGAAGAATCTGATTCCCGGCTCTCCAAGGGCCTACTCCACACCAGCCCTGGGTGCCAAAGCAGGTCCAGCCTTGGTCTTGAAGGACAGTCCGCGATGGTGAGGAGCCCGTGGTGCCTGGCGTGATGCAGGTGAGCCGCACAGGCTCGCTTCCCCAGTCACTGGCTGTGTGATCCAAGTCACCTGCTTTCCCTCTCTGAGCCCCCGAGTTCCCATCTGTAAACCGGATGCACGACACCGCTCACTGTAGGCAGTATGTGGTAGCCAGGACGCAAGGTGACGTGTGTGAGAGAGACGGCGGGGGGGCGGGGGGCTAATCAAATCAGCCATCATTACTAATTGACCCTGGAGCATTTATGATGCTCACATTGGAAGGGGCTTAGGAAAGGTCTAGTCCAACCTCCCTACTCTCCAGATTAAGAAACGGAGGCCCAGAGGCGGGTCGACTCACCCATGGTCGCGATGTCGGTCAGCAGGAGTTGGGGTCCATCCAGGGGTACCCAGATGTGTGCTCGGGCCCCAGGAAGAGCTTCCTAGCCCAGAGGTCAGCACGTCGGGCCCCGGGGGCCAAATTCGGCCCAGCGCCTGTTTTGTCCAGCCTGCCAACCAAGAATGGATTTTTTGAATGCAACCGATCTGAGGACAGGAAATACTAACTTGGAACTCCAATTAAGGACACTGTCCCCCCCCCACCCTGAAGAATTCCACTCTTTTCACTAGCAGATGGAATATGAAATATTGCCTTCTATTATTACATTTTGAACTGTGTCCATTTCTAAATAGTGGGCATTTATTTTCTCCTTGTAATAGATTTGATTTTGCCCTTGGCCCCTAGAGCCTGAAATATGTATTCGTCACCCTGTTCTCCCACTCCTCAGCCTGCCCTGGGCCTTCCTGGCTCAGTCAGTCTCCGGCTGACCTGCCCTGCCCCCCTGGCTTTCCTCCCGTGGCCAGGACTGGGGACTCCCAGCGCAGTGCTCCCTCGAGCTGCCAGCCCTCCCAGCACTGCCCAACCCTTCACCTGCCTGGGCTCAGAGCCAAGCTGTCGTCCCCAGGGGGACATGCGCCACAGTGGCCTGGGGGACGTCCAGTGCCCCTGGGTACCACGCTCCTCTCTCCTCCCCTCTGCTGGAACCAAGGCCAGCGTGGGTGGCCAAATCTCCCCGGTAACAGGGTCTGTGCACAGCCCCCCAGCCTCCTCCCCTAACCTGCCGCCCTTCCCCCCTCCTGCACCTGCTCTCCGGCCCCTCCCGCACCCCCCACGCCTGCCCCCTCCTTCCCTGGCTCTCCGTGTCACCATCTGTGGCACAATCCCTCTCTGTCACTCTGCCTGCCACCCCCTCCTCCTTCCTCCTTCCTCGCGCTCCATCCCTGCCTCTCTCGGCGTCTCCTCTCGCCCCTTCTCTCCTCTCTGCCACGCATTTCACATCAGTCTCCCTCATTCTGGCTTTCCACCCACTCACTGGCTTCTCTCTCTCCCTCTCTCTCCACCTCCGACCGACCCCCCTTTCCCCTCTATTTCTATTGGCTTCCCACAGTCCCTGCTCCCCTTTGCTTTTCCTTGGGAGCGTCTCCGTCCACCCCCACCCTGCGCTCCTGTCCGCAGAACCCCCTGTGCCCCTACCCTCCCCCCCCTCCAGGACGTGTCCTGGAGGAGGGGGGGTGACGCACAAGGCACCCGTGGGAAGGCAGGGCCAGAGACCAGATGGGAGAGGCTCTGTGGGCCGCTGTGGCCGCCCCGGGCCTAGGAGGGGATTGGGCCGGAGGCTCTCTAGAAGTGGGCACCGTGTGGGGACCCCAGCTAAGGGTGCTCTGGGTGCTTGGGGACTGGGCAGGGATGGGGGACAGCAGGATGATAACAGCCTGGCGGCAAGCAGGGAAACCCTCGGCCCATGGGCAGGTAAGGAGGCTCGGGCCTGGGTGGGGTCCCAGAGGGTGGGGTGCCGGAGCCCACTCTGCCCAGGATGAACTTGAGAGGCTGGCGCTGGGGGCAGGGAGAGAATGGGAAGGCCCAGGAAGGAAGGAGGCCTTCCTGTGACCTCTTGGTGGGCTGAGGAGGGAGGGGGCAAGTTAATCTTGGATTCTTGTGCCAGAAGGTTCTAGAATACTGGAATTGCACCCCAGCAGAGTGTCCAAGCTGGAAGAAACCAGAGGCATCATGTCAGTTGGCTTCCTTGGCTCATGTGCCAGCTCGTCTGAGCTCCCCCTCCACACCGGGCACGGTGCTTGGCACACTCCCATTTACTCTACCACAGTCCTGGGAGGTGGGTCTCTGTCTTCATTTGAATAGAGCCAACTGAGGTCCAGAGACGGGCAGTGACTTGCCCAAGTTCACCCAGTAATTGGGCATCATCATTCTGTGGCAGAGACCGAGCCCCCAAACCGGGGCGTGTGGGACGTGTTCCTGGTGGAGGGGGGGTCAGATCCCAGGCCTGGAACGGGAGCACAGTCCGGGGCTTTTGGGGGATGGCCCAGGGTTGCCCCAGGCAAGCACGATGCGGTTGGCCAGGGGCATCGGCCTGCGGCATTTAGGGCCGCCCTGGTCCTTCCTACCTCTGAGCCTGGGGCCTTCAGGGAGCCAGCAGGGCCAGGAGGGAATGATGGTTCAGGTGTAGACAAAAGTGGGTTTTAATTCCGGTCCTCCACCCACCAGTAGGTGAACTTGTGCAAAGTACCAAACTTCTCGGTGCCTCAACGTCCTCCCCTTGAAAACTCCTCCCTCCTGGGCCTTGTGAGAATTTCACGACGTGGGTCTGTGGCCTGTGCCCGGGAGCAACGCCCCACTTTGCTCAGAGCTCTGTTGGCTGAACCGCTCAGCCAGTCCACGTTGCCCAGCGCTCGGTGCTGTGTCCGGGGCCGGGGCTGAAGAAATAAGTAACTTGGGGTCCCTGCAGCCCAGAGCCAGCGGGGGAAGCAGACGGGGGTGTCCGACAAAGGGGAGGTGATTGGGGTAACCTGGCATCTCTGAGAGGCTCTCCCGAATCGCTGTGTGGCTCAGAGCAGCTGCTCGCCCTCTCTGGGCTTCTGTCCGCTCCCTCCCAGAGCAGTTCTCTGAGGAGTCCGCCCCCAGCTTTGAGGCAGGCTTGTGCCAAAGATAAACCAGAGAGGGAAGACAAGTCCCTCCTCCCTGAGGATGAACCAGATCAGGCACAGGATTCCAGCTCCTTAAAGTTAAGGCAGCATCCAAATTGTAGGTGCAGAAAGCTATAATTTTCCTGCTTCTGGTCCCCAGCCTCTTAAACTTTGACAGGGAAGATGGGCTCAGATGGGGGGGCAGGGAATCTTCCAGGGGGCAGGCAGGGGCTGTGGGAGGGGCTACTGCACACACACACCGCTTGTCAAAGGCAAGGCCCAGCTGGGTGTGCCGAGTTTCCGCCAGGGCTGCGTGTGTTAGCACATGGGCATTTGTGTGGATGCACACGTGTGTGCCCGAGCGGGGGGGCGGGGGGGGAGGTGGGGGGTGTCCTCAGAGCTCACCTCCAGGCCTCCCTGGGGGCCTCTGGACCTGCAGCCTGGAAATTAGGTTTGCCCAGCTCCTTGCTCATCTCTTAGGAGCCTGGCACTTTCCTGCCTCCTCCAGCCCTGGGCTGTGATTGGCTGCCCCACGAGGATGCTGTAAAGAGAATGTGCGCAGGGCGGCAAGGTGGATGGATGGATGATGTAGGGCTCCCGGGCTGAGGAAGCCGGAACTCCAAGGTCTCAGATGCCACCATTTCGGGTTGGACAAGGGCTGCTCCTGGCATTCAGGAATTCTGACATTCTGATTCAAGGACACGGAATCTAAAAATCTGATTCTGCAACTCAGTTCTAAGGATCTAAAATTCTATTTTTAGGATCCCAAGATTCCAGGGGGGTGAGCCCATGATCCTAATAGTTCAAGAGCCCGAAGAACAGTGAGGGAGCTCTAAATAGCCCGGTGGGAGAGCGGGATGCCAGCCTGGGTGCCTCTCCAAGGCCCAGCCTCAATCTGCCAGCCTGTGAAATGGAGGTGCGTGCATGCGTGCGAATGTGTGTGTGGGGGGATGACCTTAAGGGTTCTCCCAGGTCTGTCCCTTCTTAGCTGTGTGTCCAGGGCTGTATGCACCCTGTCTAATGGTGGGGACACTAGTCCTTCCCCCAGAAGACTCCTAGGATGCTGCATATCACCAGCTTAGCCTGGAATCTGGCAGCTGGAGTCAGTGACAAGGAGCAGACAGCACAGTTAGGATCCTATGAACCTAATATCCAGATAGCCCCTCCCTTAATGCCACCATCCCAGAGTCAGGAGAGCTGATGGGGTCCTGGGTGATGTTGGGGCACCCCCTGGGGTCGGAGGAGCAGGGAGGGGTCCTCTAAGCCCAACCAGCCTGGGGCATCATCAGGAGGAGCCCTGGTCAAGGGGTTCTTTGTTATTCTAGGCAGTACCTGGCCTGGCGCTCAGAGAGCCTCTAGAAACCCCAGGCCCTTGGGTGGGGCGACCAGGCACCCACCCCCCAGAGCTGCTTATTCCCAGTTGGGGTGCTTCTCTTTTCCAGAAGCTTTGCATCTTTTTTTTTTTTAATGTTTGTTTTTGAGAGAGAGAAATCAGAGTGCGTGTGCGGGGAGGGGCAGAGAGAGGAGACACAGAATCTGAAGCAGGGTCCAGGCTCTGAGCTGTCAGCACAGAGCCCGACGTGGGGCTTGAACTCACGAGCCATGAGATCATGACCTGATCATGACCTGAGCTGAAGTCGGACCCTTGACTGACTGAGTCACCCGGGCGCCCCCCAGAAGCTTTGCATCTTAAAAATAGTGTCCAGATAGGGCAGTGCAGGTGGCGGGACCCACTGGAATGATCCGGGCTCAGTGTTGGGTCAGAAGGAGGATGTCAGAGCTTTCCATCTCTCTCAGGGTTTTCTGTAGGGAGAGGCAGGGGACAGACAACAGCAGAGACGGGGAGGGGCAGGAAGGTCATTAGGAAGAACGGGTGGGGAGAGGTGCAGGCCCCCCCACCCCGAGATGGCTCCAGCTTTCAGCCTTGGCCCTGAACCGGGGCTCCTGAGAGCCGAAGTCCAGCTGAGGGAGGCTAGCAAGTTCTGAGGCAGGTGGCCTTTCCTAGCAGATCTTGAACTTCCACCATCAGCAAGTGCTCCCCTCTTGGCATCAGGAATTGTCCGCCCCGATTTCCTGTGATTCATTCGATGCTCCAGCACTGACACAGAGCCTGTGCTGTATGAGGGAGACGCTTCAAAGCCGAGTGAGAGGGTCTCCACACTTAAGGGGACCCGGGAAGAGTCTAGTTCCTGATAATACCCGGGAGGCATGGTAAGAAGGGTATAACAAAGTGAACGGGCATGTTGGTGCTCACCATGTCATTGGGCAAACTCTTATACATGCTTCAAGAACCATCTGAAATGATCTCTTCTCTGGGCAGCCTGCCCCACCGGTGTGGCCATTCTTGTACCTCCCCTACAGGGTGCTGTGAATTTCTCACCATGGTGGGGAGAAGGGGCCCCACAAGCCCCCTGCCCAGGTTCACAGCTCGTATCCCGGGCAGGGCCTTTGGGGGGCACAGCGGGATGGGCTAGTCTTGTGTAGTCCCTGAACACTCTGGTTCTGTGACAGGGGCCATCACTGTGCCTTTCAGAATCTGAGGAATCTGATACGAGCTCTGGGCTCTGCCCGGAAGTGCGTTAACTTTCGCCAGAATTTTTGGGGCTCATGGGTCCTCTGAAGTTCATTGAGAGACCCAGGTTCAAGGTTCAAGACCTGTGATATGCAGCACCATTTTATTTTCTTTTGATTTTTTAATAGTTTATTGTCAAGTTGATTTCCATACAACACCCAGTGCTCATTTTCACAATTGCCCATCACCCCCCTTCCCTTGCCCCCTCCCCCTTCAGCCCTTAGTTTGTTCTCAGTATTCAAGAGTCTCTCATGATTTGCCTCCCTCCCTCTCCCTAACTCTTTTCCCCCTCTTCCTTTCTCCATGGTCCTCTGTTAAGTTTCTCCTGTTACACTTATGAGTGCAAACATATGGTATCTGTCCTTCTCCGCCTGACTTAGTTCACTTAGCATGACACCCTCGAAGTCCATCCACATTGCTCCGAATGGCCAGATTTCATTCTTTCTCATTGCCATGTAGTACTCCATTGTATATATAAACTGCATCTTCTTGATCCACTCATCAGGTGATGGACATCCAGGCTCTTTCCATGACTTGGCTATTGTTGACAGTGCTGCTGTGAACATTGGGGTACATGTGCCCCTGTGCATCAGCACTTCTGTGTCCCTTGGGTAAATCCCTAGCAGGGCTATTGCTGGGTCATAGGGGAGTTCAATCGATAGTTTTTTGAGGAACCTCCACACTGTTTCCCAGAGCAGCTGCACTAGTTTACATTCCCACCAACAGTGTAGGAGGGTGCCCATCTCTCCACACCCTCGCCAGCATCTATAGTCTCCTGTTTTGTTCATTTTAGCCACTCTGACCGGCTTGAGGTGGTATCTCAGTATGGTTTTGATTTGTATTTCCCTGATGAGTGACTCTGAGCATCGTTTCATGTGTCTGTTGGCCATCTGGATGTCCTCTTTGGAGAAGCATCTATTCATGTCTTCTGCCCATTTCTTCACTGGGTTATTTGTTTTTTGGGTGTGGAGTTTGGTGAGTTCCTTGTAGATTTTGGATATTAGCCCTTTATCTGATATGTCATTTGCCACTATCTTTTCCCATTCTGTCAGTTGCCTATTAGTTTTGTTGATTGTTTCCTTTGCAGTGCAGGAGTTTTTTTTATCTTGATGAGGTCCCAAGAGTTCATTTTTGCTCTTGATTCCCTTGTAGCACCGTTTTTCAAACGCGAGGGCTGAGACCTATGGGTGGCTGTGTTAGTCTATTCCGGCTGCTATGACAGACCACCAAGGCCTTATAAATGGGGGGTGGGGGTGTTCCAAACAACATTTACTTCTCCCGGTTCTGGAGGCCAGAAGACCGAGTTCAAGGTGCTGGCAGATTCCGTGTCTGGCGATGCCTCTGTTCATGGTTAGTCCTCTCCTTGCCATGTCCTCACACAGCAGAAGGGGTGAGGGGGCTCTCTGGGGTCTTTGAAGACATGGATCCCATTCATCAGGGCTCCACCCCGAAGACCCAATCACCTCCCAAAGGCCACACCTCCTAACACCATTACTGGGGGGTAGGCTTTCAACATAAGAATTTGAGAGAGGGGGACACATTCATTCTATCACAATGGGTGATCCACTTGGGTTATGAAACAATACGACCTCACTGAGCGGCAAAGGAAAATGCACTGGGTCAGAGACGTCTGATAAACACTGGCATAGAAGGAGGGGTGTTGCGGTGGGCCAATTGAACGGCCCATTCGCTCCTCTATTAGACGTCTATTGCGCAGGTGCAAAGGGGAAGGGGACACTGTAATGCACAGGCCAGGGCGAGTCCCTGCCCTTGGGAGTCAGGCAAGCCCCCTCCCACACCGTGCCCTAGCTACTCCTTAGACTTCACCTCTCTGAGGCTCAGCCTCCTCGCCTGAGAAGTAGGGACACCTTGCTGGCCCACCTTACTGGCCCGAGCATCGTAAAAAAGCTGGCGCATGTCAAACTCCAGCCAGGTGCACTCTGAGTCTCCAAGTTCAGTGTGATGGGAGAGGGGTGGTGGAGAGAAAGCCATCACCTCCCGTGACCCAGCCGTGTTGGTGTCCTTCTTCCTCTAGGCCCATAGCTGACCACTGACCACCCTCCCCTCGGCCATGGACACCCCTGGCTCTCTTTCATCGACACCCACCACCTGGGAACCCGGGAACACCTCAGCGGCCTGGCCCTTGGATGTCACCCCGGGAAACGTGTCAGCGGCCCCAAGTGTGGCAGGGCTGGCCGTCAGCGGCGTTCTGATCCCGCTGGTCTACCTGGTGGTGTGCGTGGTGGGCCTGCTGGGCAACTCGCTGGTCATCTATGTGGTCCTGCGGCACACGGCCAGCCCGTCGGTCACCAACGTCTACATCCTCAACCTGGCGCTGGCCGATGAGCTCTTCATGCTGGGGCTGCCCTTCCTGGCGGCCCAGAACGCCCTGTCCTACTGGCCCTTCGGCTCCCTCATGTGCCGCCTGGTCATGGCCGTGGACGGCATCAACCAGTTCACCAGCATCTTCTGCCTCACGGTCATGAGCGTGGACCGCTACCTGGCCGTGGTGCATCCCACCCGCTCCGCCCGCTGGCGCACGGCCCCGGTGGCCCGCACGGTGAGCGTGGCCGTCTGGGTGGCCTCGGCCGTGGTGGTGCTGCCCGTGGTGGTCTTCTCGGGGGTGCCCCACGGCATGAGCACCTGTCACATGCAGTGGCCCGAGCCGGCGGCCGCCTGGCGCGCAGCCTTCATCATCTACACGGCCGCGCTGGGCTTCTTCGGGCCGCTGCTGGTCATCTGCCTCTGCTACCTGCTCATCGTGGTCAAGGTGCGTTCGGCCGGGCGGCGGGTGCGGGCGCCCTCGTGCCAGCGGCGGCGGCACTCGGAGCGCAGGGTCACGCGCATGGTGGTGGCCGTCGTGGCCCTCTTCGTCCTCTGCTGGATGCCTTTCTACGTGCTCAACATCGTCAACGTGGTGCGCCCCCTGCCCGAGGAGCCCGCCTTCTTCGGCCTCTACTTCCTGGTGGTGGCGCTGCCCTATGCCAACAGCTGCGCCAACCCCATCCTCTACGGCTTCCTCTCCCACCGCTTCAAGGAGGGCTTCCGCAGGGTCCTGCTGCGCCCTTCCCGCCGCGTGCGCAGCCAGGAGCCTTCCGCCGGGCCTCCCGAGAAGGCCGAGGACGAGGGGGAAGAGGACAGGGAGGAGGAGGAGGAGGAGGGGCCCGCGGAGCAGGGGCAGCGGAAGGAGATCAACGGCCGGGTCAGCCTCATCACACAGCCTGGCAGCAGCGGGCAGCAGCGGCCGCCCGGCGGCCCGCCCGGCAAGCAGAAGCAGTTCTTGCCCCAAGAGCCCGCAGCTGGGGGCAAGTCCGGCGCGCTGCACATCAGCTCTCTGTAGGGACCAGTGCGGACGCCAGCTTGGTCCAAGCACGAGGAGGCGGAGGCTGTGGGGCCCCCGCTTCCATGATGGGACGCGTGGAGGCCTGGGTTCTGATCCCGTTGCTGCTGAGACCTTCTGTGTGACCTTGCGTCGGTCGCTTTCCTTCTCTGGGCCTTGTGTTCTCTTCTGTGACTCAGGGATAGGAGGGCTGAGCCTGGACCGGCGAGAGGTCCGGAAGGGTCTCACCGCTGGCTGACCTTCCTGAGCGGACAGTTGCGTGCTGGCCTTCCCCCTCAAACACAGAGCTTCCAGGTAGATCGGCCTGAATCTTGGCCCTGGGAGAAACAGACCGAGGTCTGATCTCGTGGGCTCAGAGTCAGGCTCACAGGGGCGGGACTGGGGCCCCCAAGAGAAGAAAGTCTTACCCAGCGCAGGGAGGGGCACACAACTGCTGAGGCCCCGCGTCCACTCTCCCCCACCTGCTGCAAGGCCTCGGGGAGCGCTTCCCCTCTCTGGGCCCCCGGCCTCCCTCCCTGAACAACCCTGTAACCTCCAGGCCCCCTTGGCCCAGGCGGCCAGTGCCGGGGCCTCTGTGCTCTTGGTTGTGAGACCAGGAGGATTTTCCAGGAAAGTCAGTCCGTCCAGCTTCAGGGTCCCTTACCGCCTGGGCCCTTCCAAGGCCCCATATCTTATTTTGTACTTGTAGTTTTATATTCTTTTTCATAAGGAGGGACTCTAAACTGCATAAAATTAGGTCACCTAAAGCCTCGCTCAGCCCCCGCTGGGAGGAGCTGACCAGTTCCCAAAGCAGCTCACTCTGTGTCCTGTGGCTGGAGTGGGGGCGGGGGGGGGCGTTGGTGTCTCTGGGCATCGGAGGGCTCCAGGAACCTCCTCTTAGCAGCACCCAGTGGCCTTCCTCCCCTCCCAGAGACAAGGCAGGGTCCGGGCCGGGCAGACTGGCAGGGAAAAGCAGCATCTTGGCTGCATGGCGGAGTGAAGGAGGAAGAGGAGGAGGGGGAGGAGGAAGAGGGAGGAGAAAGAAGAGAGGAGGAAGGAGGAGGTGGGCGGAAGACAGTTCCGCTCCATGACCTTGGAGCTATCCTGGGCCCCTCTGGGCTGAGCTCAGGTGCAGGACTGCTGAAAGCAGGTTTCGGATGCCTGGCTGGATCAATGTCAAGGAAACGATGCACTCGGGATGGGAAAGCAGAGGATCTGGAAGGCACAGTGCTGGCTCCTGGGGTGGGGGTGGGGGTGCTGTCTGTGCCAGTAAGAGGGGCGTGGTCTTGGTGGAAGCCTAGAGACAAAGCTGAGAGTCAGGGAGCAGGTCTCCCCCCACCCCCTTATTTCTATTCTCTGGGGCTACAGTTTAAGGAGATCCAGGGAAGACAAAATGGGAAGGCTGGAGAGGGACCACAGGGAGGGGCCCCCAGGCGAGGACTCTCTCCCAGAGACAACTCTTTGGAGCCACCGTAAGGCTGGCCCTGGGGAGGGCTGTACCTCAGGCTAAATCCCTCAATCCCCCCACCCCCCAGAGGGCAGGGGGCTCCTCAGGGAAGGTACATGAACCACACACTGGGGAGACCCAGATCTTCAACCCACCTCAGGATCCCGCCTAGCCTTGACCGCTCCGGGCCTCAGTTTCTCTGTCCTAAAATGGATGTTGTCCCAGCTTGCCTACCTGCTCAGATTTAGGGAAGAAAGTGAGCCACGTTGGGCACGCTGCCGTACACACTGCAATGGGTGGGGGTGGGTGCATCCGAGTATAAAGTGGAAATAGACCCCATGCCATGCCAGGCTTGGCTTACACCTGCCCCTTCATCAAGTGGCCCCTCTGTCTCTGGCTGTTGGAGGTAAGAATACTGCGGGGTCCGAGACAGTGGAAGGGGAGAGTCAGAAGCCGAAGACAGGCAGGGCTTGGGAAACGCGGCGCCCTCAGGGAGTCACCAAACCAAACTTTGTGTGGTGTTGGAGCTGGAGATCCCGCCCCCCAGTCTGGGATTCCCTTGATGACGATCTGGGGGTCTGAGTGAACAAGGCCCCCTCCCCCAGCATTTCAGCATTCCCTGGCCTGCCCTGCCTTCCTGATTCCTGGGACAGGTGGGTCTGTTCTGCAAAAGCGTGGATGGAAGACCCCTTAGGAAAATCCTTTACTGCTCCTGCCCCTAGCTCTTGTCAATAAAGACAGTGACACACAACAGCAGCTGTGACCTGGGCCCATTCCTCTGCCAGGTGCTGTGTGTCTAGACTGGTGCATGGATGGGTGTGTGTGATGCCTTTCCTCTCCCTCTATTCAGCTCTCAGCTCTGTGCACCCAGGTCTGCATACCGCTTCCCAGAGTCCAGATCCTACAGGGGACACTGGAGATATCCCCGGACAAGCCTCAGCCTACATCCTTCCCGATCTTGATCCAAAAGCAGTAGATACTTTCTTTTCCTGGTGCCCGAATAGCAAATCTCAGGGAAGAAAGCTGATTGGCTTCAACTAGGTCACATGATAGCTCCTGGGGCCAATTACCAAAGACAAGGTGATAGAGTGACCTGATTGGCTGGGTGTGGGTCACGTGCAAGATCCTTCCCACCAGAGAGAAAGTGGGGCGCTGTGATGGACAGTCTGGCCTGACCCATGGGGGAGGGGGTGGGTCGGGGACAGACTGCCAAGGGCAGGGGAGGCGGGCCAGGCAGCAATAACAGACTGTGTGCGTTTGTGAGCACAGTTCGGGGTGCGGAGTAGGGCATCACAGCCACACCCACGAGTGATCGTCCTTGGGGTGTTCACAGCAAGGGTCTACTCTGCCCGAGGCGGGTGTGAGATGGGAGCCGAGGGGCTTTGAGGGACTAAGTGTTTCCTGTAAATGGCTTCGGGGTCTGGGCTCCCGTGTGGATCCCCAGAGCCCCTGAGCTCCCCTCCAATCCCCCGCAACACCATGTGTCACTGCCCGTGCACACTCACGTGTGTGTGTGTGTGTGTGTGTGTGTGTCCCGCTGGCCTTGTCTCTCTGGGCATGGACTGCGCTTCCCAGGACGGGTAGATATGAATACTTGGAATCGATGAATGAATAGGGGAATTCCATTTCCCAAGCTCCAGGGGGCAATTTTCACACTGTGACTCTAGCCTCCTTTGCATGTGTGCCACAAAGAGACCCTGAATGAATGCGGGGAGGCCCAGGGGGATGGAAGGAGGTTGTGTAGGGAGTCGGGCCTGGAATTCGGGGCTTATTGGAAAGGTGGGCCCATAGGTGAGGACAGACCTAGGGTTGTGAGCCTGAGTGCACAGGAAAGGATGGGGATGACCCTCCCTGCCTGGTGCCTCCTCTCCAGACATTCAAGTTGCTCAGACCCAAGGCCTTACCTTAAACTTGTCTCTCTGAGGCGGTTGCCAGGCAACAGTCCATGGCCGCCAGCCTCCGGACCTGGACTTCATGCATCAGCATCAGCATCAGCCCAGAGGATCTGGGAGTCTGCAGGGCCTGGAGTAGGGGAAGCCAAGGCCCCAGGGCTTCAGGTTGTCCTCGCCTACAAGGGGTGGGGGAGATGGAGGCCACCGCCCCATGGGGAGGTGACAGCTTGGCTCCACAGGACTCTGAGCTCAGAAGGAAATATTTTAAAGGTTGCAAGAGCCCCAGACTGGGATGCGAGCGCCATTCCCTGGAGTAGTAAGAGGTCACGGTCCTGCCAAGGCCTTGCTGTGCCCCATGTCACTGGCAGGCCCTGGTGACATTCTCAGGGATGCCACTGGAAGGCTGTGGGGGACAGGCATCCCTTGAAAGTTATGGGACCCAGGCCCAAGCCTCCTGTGCAGCGCTGGGCCATTTGCTTCACCTCTCTGGGCCGGGTTCCTGCAGTTAACGAAGATTTTCCCGAGTACCACCAGTCTGCGAGGCCCCAACGCTGGACCGAAGGCGCCGTGGAGGAAGACAGACCGGCTCTGTGCTCTTGGTGCCCGTGGAGGACCACACAAGTGCATGTATCACTACACAGTCCTGGAGGGAAGCACGATGGGGGAGGGGCTGACTGTGGGGGCTGAACCTGGTTAGCCGAGTGCCAGGCAGAGGGAGCTGCTGTGCTAAGGCCCTGAGGCTGGGGAGCTGCTGTGAATAAAAGGAAGAAAAGCAGGGGTAAGGCCCAACCGGTATCCAGTATCCGGTATCCGAGGGACAGAAGTGGTGTAAGACAGACAGGACCGGTGAGTTGTCTCCAAGCCAGATTCAGATTCACGTTCAAGTCCTTAACCTCCAACTGTCCCTGGATGTGACCTTATTTGGAAGTAAGTTGCTTTCAGATGCAAGGAGTTAAGATGAGGTCATGCTGGCCCCCTCCCCCATCCTCCGTGACTGGTGTTCTTAAGTGAAGGGGAGATCTGGACAAACACGGGCACAGGGAAAATGCCCGGTGATGCCCCTGCAAGCCACAGAACACCAAAGGTTGTCAACCAGCCACCAGAAGCTGGACGGGAGGCCCTCAGAGCCCTCGGAAGGAAGCCTTGGTGCTGACTCTTGGCTCTCAGACTCCCAGACTCCCGAACCGGGAGAAAATTAATTTCTGCTGGAAGCCACCTAGTTTGTGGGTACGGCGGCCTGAGCAGTCCCCCACTTGCAAGACAGAGATAACGTCTCCAGGATTTCCGAATGGGGGTGGGGGGAGACCGTGGGACCGATCTGTTCACTGGTTCATTTAGCGAGTGTTTATTAGGCAACTGCCGTCTATGAAAGGCTGAAGGCAGAGAAGGACAAGCCGGTCTTTCAGGAGTGAAGGAAGTCCCAGGGGAGATAAGAGATAAAGAAGCCAGTTCTGAAGCACGGGGACTCTGGAACTGCCTGGGTTTGAATCCTGGCTCCTCCGTTCACTCACTGTTTGACCTTGAGCCCTTTGCTTAACCTTCCTACGCTCTGAGATCGGGGGAGAGCCGATTTCTCTACCATTAGGGGGTTTAAATAAGCTACTATTTATAAACAGTTTAGACTCCTGCCTGTGCTAAGTAAACAGGAGGAGTGCTTTAACAGAAGCGAGAGTCCTTCCAGGGCCAGAGGGTGGAAGGCTCCCAGGAGGCCTTAGGGACCAGGTGAGTGTAAAGAGGAACCTGGAGCTGATGCCCAGGGAAGGAGGCCCAGGTACTGAAAGCAGCTCTGATACCCATCCACAGGTGAGGACGGGGAGGACTGGCATGATCATGCGACTTGCTCAGGGTCCCCGCACTGGAAGCAGGGACCAAGAGCCCTGTTTTCCTAGGCTTCGGTCCAGGGTCTATAGTTTGTAAAAATCGTGAAATTGGGGGACAGGGTAGCAGAAGCAATGCTAGGAGCAGAGAGGGCTCTGAGGCCGCTGGTGGCCACTGGGTAGTCTGATGATGCCCTCAGGGAAGACCTGACATGCAGGCGGCCAGCCCAGGCCCCACCAGGGGGACCTCTGTTGCCTCCTAGAGGCTCAGCCGTCACCAGTGAGCCCTGCAGCCTCAGCACAGGCCTGGCTGGCAGCCCACCATGGTGTGTGCACACAAGGGTGAATGAAAGGACGCACTTGTGCACGTGTGTGCGGAGGGCAAAGCCAGCCTCCACTTTTTCCCAGGCTCAAAGAAAATGCCCGGGCCACACGCCATCTCCAGGGTCCCAGAAACCTCAGGTCCTGGTTCGAACATCCCAGGAACCCAGTGGGTAGGCAGCCAGGAGCCCTTGTGCCCTATGGTCAGCTTGCAGAGGAGGGAGGTGGGGGAGGGGAGGAGGCCCGGGGTGGGACGTGGCCTCTCCACCTCCTGTCTGTTTTAATTGCCAGGAAATGTGTCAATATTTGCACATGGGAACTGGTGGCCTGATGCGGCGCTTGGTCAACAGGGCCCAGAGCCGGTTTCTCCATCTGTAAGGAGGGGTTGTCTCTGAGCTTGGCCTTCCCTCTGCTCGTCAGACAGAGCAGGTCTCTCCTCTCCGGCCATAAAATGGCAGCAATTATGGAGACAATGAAGTAACACTCAACGCCCGCCCGTTTATGTGGGTGGCGGTCAGCTGAGCTGTCCGCCACGCAGTCAGGCTCCAACCCCAGCCGCCACCACTTCTTAGCTCTGCAGGACTCTGGGCTAGCCTCGGAACCGCTTGGGGCCTCCGTTTCCTCATCAGTAAAATGGGCTTCATACCCCCGCATCTCACAGGACTGTCGCAGCACCTGAGGGCGGCAGACTGGGCTCCGGCCGAGGCCAGCGCTGTGCTCTGAGTCCGGCAGGGGGCGCTGCGGGACCTCCGCTCGGCTGGACTCGGCTCTCTTCGGCCACGCTCGGCTCTACTTCTTCGACTCGGCTGTGTTCGGCCGCATTCGCTCGGCTCGGCTAGCCTCGGGCTCTGCTCGGTTGTCCTCGGCAGCAGTCGGCGAGATTCGGCTGTGCTCGGCCAAGGCCGGCCTGGCTTGCGCCTGCTCGAAGCCGCTCGGCTCTAGACCAGCAAAGTTCCCTCCCTGGCGCCGGGTGGCTGGTTCCCGCCGCCTGGGGTTGGGCTTCGCGGGTGGAGGCCCTGAGGCCGCTGCAGAGCAGCCCTGAGGCTCTGCAGCCGGTTGGCGTTCATGCGGTGGGGCGCGGGCTGGCTGAGCCCTGGGCCGTGCCGAGGGTGGTGGCAGACTTGCCCCAGTGCTCAAGGCCGAAGCGGGTGGGCCCGGGGCCGGGGAGCCCCCCCCCACTTCTGTCCAGAGAAAGGGAGGGTTGGCTGCTGGATTCCCCCGCGCCTTGCAGGTCTCATCATCCTGGTTCTGCCACTAGTCGCCCGTGGAAAGGGACCCAGTTGCTGCACCTGTTTCCTTTAGCCTCAGTTTCCCCCTCTAACAGTTAACGATGGGGGTTCTTCTGTGGCAGGGCAAGGAGGCGCACGACAGGCAGGGGTTCTGAGACTTGCTGGCCCTTTCCTTCCATGGGCCTCTTGGGGATTCAGTTTCTCCTTCGGTACAATGGGATTAAACTCGCCCAACTCGGATCAACACCCTGGGGATCAGATACGGGTTGTCCAGGATGGAAACCAAGTCTGGAGGTGGACGTTCACCCAGGACAAGCCAGCTAGTCAGTGGAAGGGCAGGAACAACCAAGTGGCGTTCTCCGCGCAGGAGGAAGCTGGACGGGGGAGAATAGGGTTTGGAAAAAGTGCGTGGGCTCCCAGGCTACCCCGTAGCGCGTCGCAATGGGCCTTTCATCTTCATCCTCCCCTTCTCTACCCCATTATCTCCTGAATAAGGGGGTGGGATGGTGTGGGTGCCCGGTGGGGTGGGACACACACAAGCTACCGGGCGCGCTGGCTCTTCCCAGCAGGTGGCGCTCGCGGTTTCCTTTGTTCAGTTTCTTAATTGGTTACCGACCTTGAGCGATCTGATCAGTGACTTTCCATTCACAATTTGCAAAGCTGACTCCAGGAATCGTGGTTTCTCTTCTACCTCATTTGTGACAGGCACACATTTTATTTTTTAAATACATGAGGGTTCCTGGCACTTTGCAAGCACTGACTAAATGTCACTATTTTTATACCTTCTCCCAAATCCTGTGCAATAAGCTAGGTGTGGCTAGGAACTTGGTTCTGAGAGTGAGTCTGTGCCTCATTTTCCTCATCTGTAAAATGGGGATAGTGTTTGTGCCTATCTCAGAGAATTGTTGAGGGATGAGATGAGTTAGTACGGATTAAAAAACCCTAGAACAGAGCCAGGTAGGGAATAAAAGCCGTCTTTTGTGAGCAGGGGGAAAGAGGGTGGTTGAGAACACACAGTTCTGCCCTGGGTTTCTGACTTTGGTGACGAAGGTTTGGGCAGAGTGATGAGAGGTATCCCAAGCCAGCTTCTCTGGGCATGCTGTCTCTCGGGTCCCAGGGCTTCCGACTTGGGTGTGCCTGAGGAGAATGGGCTCATGCCCTTGTCACATTCAGGGTGTAACAACGGAGAAGCCCTGATGGGTGGCAAATAGAGGGTACCTCACTGGGTATCCGACAGGCTGCTCAGATACCCTTGGCCTCCTCATGTCCCCCTGGCCCAGGGATGCCAAGGCTCAGATGTAGGGAAGCATGCCCAAGGTTAGACCTGACCCAGTTTTCTCTGCCCCGGGGCTGGAACTCTGTCCCCAAGCTATCTGGCCAGCTGGGGGAGATCCTCCCAATGGCTAGGGTAGACCAAGGGATGCTGCACAGATGAAGGGATTTTAGGCACAGCGAGAGGACAAATATTGAAGTATAATACCTCTGAGTCTTGCTCTGTTGTCCGCCCTGCCTCCAGCTGTTCTGGACAAACAGGACAAGGGGAGTTTTTCTGGGACATTGGCCTGGCTGGGAGCCAAAGGAGCCAGTCTGAGAACCTGGCAAGTCAATCCTTTCCTGGCCCCAGCCTCTCCTCCCCTGTTAAATGGGATGAGCAGTCTTCGGCAGAGGCTGTTGAGTGTGGCCCACGCACAGTGCCGGCACGAGACAGGATAAACTCTTCCTGTGTCCCCAGGCTAAGCTTCCCATCCCTTCCCCCTTTCCTCGAGGAGGCTAGGCTTCCCAAGCTCAAGGCCCCAGAGACAGCCAGGAGCTGTCTTCCCCTCCGGTGCTGCTGACTCAGCCCTTTTCTGGTGGGGAGGGTGGCTCCCCTTGGCTCCCTCCCTCTGCAGCCCTGGCTCAGTGCCCTGGGAATGCTGCCTGGGGCAGGGCCACGTAGAGGGCATGGCCAGTGTGGACTTGGAGTTTTCTCAGCGGCCATAGCCCTTCAATCTGCTTCCTTTGGGGCCCCCTTGGGCCCCTAAATAGACCTGGGGTAGGGGGTGCTCCACGTGGGCTGGGGAGGTGAAAGGATCACAAAGCTAGAAGCTGGGAGAGTCTGACTCTCATTCCAGCTTGGACTCCAGTTGGCTGTGACCTTGAGCCAAAGCCCTGGGTCTTTCCTGGGTCACAGAGTTTCTGGTCAGATTAAGTAATGGAGTTAGGTCATCTGGAAGAGTCCTTCCAGGCCTGGTATTCTGCTGGTTGATGATCCCCCAAGCTGATAGAAAACCTGAGGCCCCCAGAGACGAGAGCCGGTGAAGGACACAGCCCAGGGGCTGTTCTCTCCTCCATACTCGCGGCGCCTGGGGTTTGCAGAAGCCCCAGACTGAAATCCATCCCCCTGGGGTCTCCCCATTTCTGTCCCTCCTGAGGACAGTCATGTCACCACCTCCCTCAGTGATGCCCAGGCGGGTTCACGGAACTCCAGTGGGGTGGGGAGCCCTTCCTTCCGGTGGGGCTGTGGTCCTTCATCAGCTATGTGACCCTGGCAAAGCCCAAGCTGGAGTGGGCAATGGGAGCACCTTCAGGGACCAAAAGCCCCTGCAAAGTGGAGGCCCAGCCGAGGCAGAGAGTCCTCAACAAATGCAGAATTTGAGGGGGGCAAAGGGGGAGGGTCATCTGAGAATGCCTGGGCACGGGGTTCAGTGACCCCAGAGGCTACAGCCCAATGGGAGGGAGGCTGAGCAGGGCCCCCGCCCAGGCCCAGGGCCACACTCCATGGGCTGCCCTCCTTCCAACTTCTTGGGGGTCATTTCCACAGGGGCAGGGTTGGCCCTCAAAGACCAAGGGGATGGGGGATTTCTGGGCAAAGGAGGGGGATTCCAGTGTCCCTCAGGGATGGGGGTGGTGAGCTGGCCGCTACCCTTCCCTAATGCTGGAGGGGGTGGCAACTGCTCACTGACCTACAGAACAGGTATGCTGTGCCTGGGGCGATGGGGCAGGGGCTGGAGTTCTGCAGGGAACCAGAGGTCAAGGGATTGGCCCAGTCATGTGCTGGTGGGTGGCATGTCAGGATTTGAATCTGAGGATGCACATGACTGGTGCCTGTGCTCCCTCCACTCTGGACCTGGCTCCCCTCCTCCATGGTTCATGGCTCGGAGCAAACAGGCCAATCCCACCCCTACCCAGGATTCCAGCACCGCCTCCCCCTTCCTGAGCACCCTGGGGGGGCTCCTGCCTTGATTTTCCAGCCTGTGCATCAAGGGGCTTCACTCAGGCCCCTCCCAGCTCCAACTCTGTTGAGCCCCTGAATCAAACCAGACCCCACCAGACCCGCCAAAGAGTTAAGCAAAGGAAATCCCCCGGCTCCTTTTATCTCCGCAGATCCCAGAGGCTGGAGAGGAGCGGGCAAGGAGGAGGGGAAGCGGGAAGCCAGCTCAGCCCATTCCCTCCGCCTTCCCTCCGCCTCCCTCCCTCCCTTCCTCCCTCCCTCTTAAGCTTGCTTGCTTGCTTGGCCTGGGGGTCCGGGCCAGCAACAAGCAGACATGGGCCAAGGAGCCAGAGGCTGCCCAGAGGCTGGGGGTCTGTGAGCTGCTGTGGAGGCTGCGGACACAGGGTGAGTGATGAAAAGTTCTGTAACTCCCTCCAGCAGTGCCCCGGGGGCTGGGGTCAGAATTCCTCTCCTCCTTCCTGTCTTCCTGGGTACTTCTTGGGTGCTGCTCTCTCCCTCTGTCCCTGGCCAGCCCCTCTCCTTCTCCTGCTGAGATCTCAGCCCCCCTTCTACCCCCAGAAAGGTTGCCCCAAAGCTCCAGCTATTCCTTGCCCCTGCCTGGACATTCACCAGCTCAACCCAGCAGGCCCGGCTCCCTCCCTCCCCAGAGGGCTCCCAGCTCCTGAGTGGAGGCAGCAGGGACCCCCAGATCCACCCCCGCCCCCCAAGACATGGTCCCTCACCCTTGATCCCTGCCAGGCCCCCTCCCCCAGGGCCAGTCAGCGATCACGGCTCTGGTTATTATTACTCTTGTTCAAGGCTGCTTCGCCTCCTACTTCCTGCTTCCCAGGTTACAGTTCTGTGTCTCAGAGCCTTTTGACTCCCATCTGGCCTGGGCCAACAGAAACATCACCAACCGCACCAGTTCTCTGGGAGAGACTGTTCTTCCCAGCCTGTGCAGGCACTGGAAGAGGTCTGTCGGTTGCAGGAGGAACACATTGCTCTATTCGATTTGCTTGTTACTGAAGTGTAATTGACATACAATGTTAGTTTCAGGCATAGATGACTACATCCTAGTCATTTGGCAATTCTACACATTACTCAGAGCTCACCCCGATGAGTAGAGCCACCCTACAGTGTTATTGCAATGTTGTGATGGTCTTTTCTTGCTGTCCGCCCCCCCCCCTTTTTTTCCAAGTCTTTTACAAGTCAGGCACTTTGCCTGCATTGGATCCTCCAAATAACCTGGGAGGCGGGTGGAGGTTTCTTCTCCTTTTAAGTGTCAAGGAATGGGAAGCCCAGAGAGGTTAAGACCCTAGCCCGGAGGTCACACAACTTGTAAACTATCCTGGGACCTCAGGTCCAGCCGTAAGGCCTCGCCTTTCTGCAGAAAGTCACATCTATGTGACCGGGAGAAAAAGGGGATTTCTGCTCTTCTCAAAAATCACTGGGATGTGACATTGATAAATACAAGATGAGGGTGATAATCTTGGACAAAGATGAGGTTGATCTCTGTCTGAGAAGCTGATCTGCCTGATTGAGCAGAGCCGGGAAACCAGAGCAGGGGGAGCTTGGGAATGGTCACCTCCGGGAGTCGGGTGGTGTCTCTGGGGACCGCCTGCCCATCCACTGGCTGCTGCTGCGCAGCCCCCAGAGCAGGTTGGGGGCGGGGGCACTTCCTGCTCTTAAAAACCCATCTCTTACCTCCGTGCTCAGTGGAGATAGAATAGCATTTAAAAATAATAATAATTTTACCTTCTCTACATGTATTAACCACAAAAAAAAATATTTTTGAATCGTACTAAATGTTAAAGGAGAAAGAAAAGGAAATAAACAAAGAAAACGCCAGAAGTGTAAAAACCAGTCTGGTTTCAAGAGCTGAGTTTCTGATCCTGCGATAAAGTGCCAGCCCCCAAACACTGCTACCACCTCAAAGGCTCTCTGCCTGGCTTCCTGCCCACCCAGCCCCTGCCTGTCCCCAGTGTCTGCTGTCCCGGCCACTTCCTGCCCCTCTCTTGGAACCCTGGATCCTCTCTTGGCCAAGGCCAAAGACCGATCTTTCATAAACCCTTGGGCACCTCTGAGCCTTTTGAAGTTTCCAGACCTCCTAATCCTGCTCCCTAATTCCAATTTGCCCCCTTGGCAGCTGATTGGTAGATCTAGGATGATTGACGCAGCCATCTTCCAATGAATTAACTCCGGAGCCTTCCCTGCAGGGCTTCTGTGTAGGGTTGTGTGGGTTGTTGACTGTGCAAAGGTGCTGAGAAGGGAGGTGGGCTGACACCAGCCCTTGCCAAGCTACAAGCCCTCAGTGTTGCAGTCCTTCCAAAAATGACTTCTTTTCTTTATTTGTTTCTAACGCGTCCATCCAGCGAGGCAACTCCTTTTGCCTCGCACCCAGGCACAGTCTAGGCTCGGGTCGCCTGCCGCCCGCTGTTCTGCGTGCCTCCTCCTAAACTCTCAAAGAGGCAGCAGCAGCAGCAGCAGAGCGCCGTGCATTTTCTCTGCAACAGATGTTGCTTCCTGAGACCGCTAGAAGAAATGAACTTTCTAGCCCCTTTCTTGGGGCCCTGGTGCTGCTGTGTCAGACCCTGGGCCCAGCCATGTGTCCCTCTCCTGAAGAACAAGGCTGCCGGATCTTTTGTGTTTGTCAAGGACGCTGGGGTGGCTGGGGGGGGGGGGGGGAGAGGGGGCTCTTCCTCGCCCACCTCAGCAGGAGGCCTCCAGGGACCCTTGTCTGTTCCTGGCATGGCTTCCTAGAGGGGTTGCCTTCCCAGGCCCACATGTGCTAGAACCCTCCATGCCCTGGGGGAGCCTTCCAGGGACTCGGCCTGTGGGCTCCTGCGTTGCCTCCAGCCTCTTCGTGACCTTGGAGAAGCTGCTTCTCTGGGCGGGCCTCAGTCTCCTGTCTGTGAAATGGGGGCACGATCACTCTCTCCCTGAGTCAGGTCAGGCGGGGAGGTGCTGTGCTGGCAGCTTCCAGGCCGGGCATCTGCGGAGTGTAGATGTTCAGTTAAATGGTGTCTCTGCCCCTCCTTCCTTGCTCCAGGTTGCCATGGCGTTACCTGCCCAGGGCCTCCTCTGCATGGTGCTTCTGTGCCCTCTCTTGGTGCTTGGGGTCCCCACCGAGGAGCCCACCTCTCGGGAAGCCGTGGCCTCCCATCCCTCTGCATACTGTCGCCGGTGCTGTGACTCTGAGGACCCCCTTACCTTTGCTGATGAAGCAGATGTGTCCTCGGCCTCTCCATCTACCCTCCCGTACGTGCTGCCTGAGGTCAGGCCCTACATTAACATCACCATCCTGAAGGGTGAGTGCCCACACGTGGCCCAGGCTAGCCGGGAGTGGGGGGAGGTGGGGGGATATGGGGGTCCTTTCCAGGGCTGGGAGGTGAGGTGGATGGAGCAGGAAAAACCAGGAGGGAAGACAGTCCCAGACCCCTACTTTCATTCATACATTTACTGAACACCTACTATGTGCCAGGACCGTTCTGAATTCTGAGGACAGAGCATGAACAAACCAGACAGGGACGCCTCCTGCCACGGAGCCTCCATCCTTATCGGGGAGGCAGACAGTGAGCAATAAATATATGACCCAAGTTAGTGAGACAGAATGTTCGATGGTGATAAATGCTAAGGCAGTGGTGAGGCAGAGCAGGGAAGGGGCCCAGGGGGATAGGCTGCATATTAAATGGGGGTGGTCAGTGTAGTTTCAAAGAGAAGGTGAGGGAGAAGCCATGTGGGTATCTGGGAAAGAGTATTCCAAGGTGAACAGCAGGTGCAAAGGCCCTGGGGCAGGGGTGGGTCTGGTGTGTTTAAGGAGCAGGGGACAAGAGGAGGAACTGAAGTTGGAGGTGAAGCAGGGGCCAGATCAGACTTGGGCTTCCCCTCTGAGAGATGGGCAGCAGGGGAGGGCTCAAGCAGAGGGACCTGACCCCACTTAGGTTTCAAATGGATCCCTCTAGTGTTGCACGGAGACTAGCCAGCAGGGGACCAGGGTGGAAGCAGGGAGACCTGTGGGCAGCTGCTGGGGCGTCCAGGTCGGAGCTGGCTCGCTGTCCTCTAGAATCAGAAAGAGGCTTCTGCTGTTGGGGGCTGCGGGCAGCTGGGGCTGGGGCCAGGCCCCAGACCCCCTTCCCCTCTCCCTGCGCTGACAACCGCCCCCAGAGCTTAGAACTTCGTCATCCCCCCTGTTTTGCAGAAGGGGAAACTGAGCCCCTGACCAGGGAGGAGCTGTGCTAGGAGCACACAGCTGTCAGGAGTGGAGCTGGGGTCTGTCCCGAGGTCTCCAGAGGGTCAGGGCTCGGCTGGCCTCTGAGACCCTCTGGCCCTTAGATTTCAGGGGTGAGGTCGCCTCCCTTCCTCCAGCTCCGTGTCCCCCAGGCCCGCAGGGCCCCTGCCTGAGGCCCGAACTGCCTGCCGAACTGGCTGCTGGAGGTGCCTCCCCCACACTGCCCAGGTCAAGGACACTCCTGGGCCAGACTCAGTTGCCTGCCCAGGAGGGTGGATGCTTGGCTATTTCAGTGGAAGGCACCTGGCTGGCGTCAGGACTCTCAGGTCCCAGCCCCGCTGCTCGGCAGCCCTGCACCCTGTGGGTCAGGCTCGCCTCTAGCCTCCCTGGCTTGCTGCCTCAAGTGTAAAAAGGAGAAGGAACCCCCCTCCTAAAGCCCCCCTTCGCCCCCTCCCTCCCTCAGGGCCGGGGCACAGCGGTGGTCCGCAAGCCGTAAAGTGCTGTGCACACGACCGGACCGGTCTCCACGGAGGCCGTTGAGCCAAAGCTGTGCAGAGCTGTGGACCCCCTTCTCCCTGTGTCCCTCCGGGCGCCTCCTCCTAGGGGCTGGGTCCCCCTCCACTCTTCCAGCAATGTTTTCACGGTCATAGGAGACCCTGGGAAAACATGAGGCCGTGCCGGGCTCTCCAAGGGGAGTGGCTGATGGCGTGATTTCAGGCGCTGTGATGGGCAGTGGGGTCAGTCAGGTGCCTCAAGATGCAGGCGGTCACCTGCTTCTCCTGAGTTCAGGGTCAGCTGGAACAGAGGTCGGGCAGAGGCGTGCATGCCTGACGACCAGGTTAGATGTTAACAGGCCCCAGAGCAGGTAGGGGCGGGCTGAGACTTGCTGGGTGGCTACAGGGCACTGTCCCTAGGACGTGTTGTTGAAGGCCCAGGAATGTGGGTGGACTTGATCCAAGATGACCAAGACCCTGCCCAGGAAATGCCCCAGTGGGACATCATCCCAGCCAGGGGCTGCCTGGCTCCTAAGCGGGGCTTTTCCCTTCCCCCTGCGTTGCCCCTGCAGTCTGGCTGCGTGTGGTGACTCTCAGGTTGGGGCCTGGCCTCCCAGGGATCCTATCACCCCTTCACTGGAGGGGGAGGGGAAGAGGCCGGCGGAAGACAGACTGTCCTGAGTCCTGCTTCCCCTGAGCTGTGTGACCCTGGGCAAGTCCCTTAACGTTCCTGGGAGCAGAGCTGCTCATGGAATCTTCTTTAGAGCGGCATCAGGGAGGTGACGGCTGGCATGCAGTAGGGGCTCAGTAAACGCGGGCTCCTTCTCTGGCCTTCTGGTGTCTTCTGCAAACACACAGAGGTACTCCCTTGGTGCAGGCCTGGGCACCCGCCCTGACTTTCCCCTTCTTGTCCCCACAGGTGACAAAGGGGACCGAGGCCTGCTGGGCAGCCCCGGGAAGCTGGGCAGGGAGGGTCCCCGGGGGGAGCGCGGCCCGCAGGGCGCCAAGGGCACCAAGGGGCAGGCAGGCAGCCCCGGGGGCCCGTGCCGGATGCGCTTCTCCGCCTTCTCCGTGGGCCGCAAGACGGGCCTGCACAGCGGCGAGGATTTCCAGCCGCTGCTCTTCGACACCGTCTTCGTGAACCCCGACGGTCACTTCGACCTGGCCACCGGCCATTTTGTCGCCCCCCTGCGCGGCCTCTACTTCTTCAGCCTCAACGTCCACAGCTGGAACTTCAAGGAGACGTACGTGCACATCATGCACAACGAGCAGGCGACCGTCATCCTGTACGCGCAGCCCAGCGACCGCAGCATCATGCAGAGTCAGAGCGTGATGCTGGCCCTGGGGCCCGGGGACCGCGTCTGGGTGCGGCTCTTCAAGCGCGAGCGCGAGAACGCCATCTACAGCGACGACGTGGACACCTACATCACCTTCAGCGGCCACCTCATCAAGCCCGAGGAGGACTAGAGCCTCCCGCAGGGGTGAGGGTGGGGGGCTCTGCAGGGGGGCGGGGTGGGGGCAGGTCCTTCTCCTGCGAGGCCTCAGTTTTCCCCTCCGTAAAGTGGGCCCCCAGGACCTGGCATTCCGGTGGTCTTCCTCTTCTTTCTTCCCTCCATCACCCCTTTCTTTCCTCTCTTGGACCTAGTTTAAGAAGCCCTCTGACCTAAACATTCTAGAATGTTCCTAGCCTTTTAGACCAGCACTTCCCAGACTGATTATGCATTTGTGTGACTTGGGGACTGTGTGAAAACGCAGATTCTGATTCTAACTCCGGAGTGGGCCCACGATTCTGCATGTCTCGTAAGTTCCTGAGTGATGTTGATGGTGCTGGTCTATGGGTCCCGCTTGAGTCACCCGATTCTAGAACTTTCACCTTCAGATACCTTCTGAACATTCGGGAATCCTCCAAACCTTCTAGACTTTTCCCAACCTCCTTCAGTCTCTCATCCCTCTGGGGCTCCCCCTCTTCTGTTCCCTTGCCCCCTCCCCTTCTCTCCTGCGGGCACTCTGCCCATGTAGCTGCTGTTCACTTATTCATTCATCAAACACCCGCCGAGCACACACTCTGAACCAGGCTTGGGGAAATCTGGGGTGAATCGGACACAGGCCTTGCCCTTGGTGAGCGCTCTGTCCAGCCTCGGTGAGGAGACACAGGATCCTGCAACCAGACCCAGATAAATGCTTGGGGCCCTTGTCACACGAGTCTGGATCTGGGCAGCACCGTGGTGCCTCATTACCCACAGCTCCCCAAGGCTGGTGCAGAATGGTCTATGCTCTTTGTTGCCACTCCTTTCCTCTCTGCCCAATGCCCTTCATCAAAGGAAACCCTAGAAGGGCTTTGGTCAGGCCAAGGGTGCTTTGAGGGAGGGCCCAGGGGCTCGGGGCGTTTTGAGGTAAAGGGGGCCCTTGGGGCAGGGAGCCCAGAGCCATAGCTCATACAACTGTATGGTCACCTGCAAGGCTCCTTCCCCACCCTATTGGCGCCCCCTCCCAAAGGTGCCTGCCTCCCAGGTGCTCGCTGACCCTCTTTGGCCCCTCTCGCCAGCCCAGTCAGTGTCCCTGGCTTTTCCAGGCCCGGTTAAGGTGCTGAGGCCCTGGTGGACATCTCCTGCCCAGCAGAGCCTCCTCTGGCCCGGTGCCACCTTTACAAATGCCACCGGGCAGTGGGCCAGGCTTTGGACCCCTCAGCAAGTCTAGGGAACTGATTCAGGAGAGACCGAGGTCAATTAGGGACGTCAGGGCTTCTGTCCTTTCTCCCTCCCCCAGGGTGGGGCAGCATGGCCGTGTCCAGCCTTCCTCTCTCTCCCCCCACCCCAGGCGGCCTGAACCTCTCTCCAGGGGCGAGACGGCCCCCGCCCATTGGTGCTTACGCAGACCCCGGGGCAGAGGTGGCCCCGGCCGTGATCTCTGGTGCTCGCTCGTAGCCGATGGATCCATGGCTACGTGGCTGGGGGCTGGCAGCAGGACGTGACCAGGTGCCTTCGAGGCTGGTGCTGTACAGCCACCCCCAGCCTGACTCCACCCCTGCCCTGCTTGTCCACAGTGATTAAAGTCTGTGTGTCTCGTTGGCAGTTCAGGCTGGTTCTTTCCACTCGGCTCCCCCCAGGGCAGCCTGTCCTGGTTTGGCCGGTACCTCGTTGGGAGGTCAGGAGACTGAGGCAGCCCAGGGCACCTCTCCATGTGCTAGACTGGGCCCCTCTGTCACTCACCAGCCAGTGCTCCTGGGAGGCAATGGAACCCACCCCATCATGCCCTGGCTGTGGCCTAGGGCAAGTCCCCACACATCTGAGCCTCAGTTTCCTCGTCTGGAAAATGGGGATGAAGATAACCTACTTTGTGCCGTGGCCATGAGGATCAGCAGAGAGGCTGCCCAGTGAGGACCACATTTATCCTTTGACCCACACGTGTTGAGCACCTACTGTGTGCTGGGGAGCCTGCTGGGCACGGAGGCTGCGAGAGAGCACAATGCATCACCTTGCCTCTGGGACCTTGCCACAGGGCTGACGTTGCAGCGCATCACCCTCAAGTGCCCAGCAAAGCCCCACAGCCCCTCCTGGGGGATTCTGTCTCACTGTCTGTATTTAACACTGACGAGAGCGCCGTCGGCCATTCTCTGCGGGGAAACACACACGTCATTCTACAGTGGACTGGCTCGGCGTGTTCTGACTCCAAGCCAGTGCGGTGGCCACTCACCTAAGTGTATTTACCTCTGAAGTTACCCCCGGGGGCTCCCCTCACAGGCTGGACGGGGCCACCCTGCGCCCCTGCGCCTCCCCATGGCTGTGCTAGACAGCTTCCTAGGTGCTGTGTGTGATCTGTACCGCAGGAACGGCCCTGGACTCAGCACGGCCCAGTGGCCCACCCAGGCAGGGACAGACGCAAGTCTTCGTGTCTTTGCGACCCATAGGGTCACGGAAGGAGTTTCCCACGATACCTGAACTCCCTGTGGCGCTCTCCCAAGAGACTCCTAACAGGTCTGAGGCTACTCACCGGGAGGCGACCCAAGGGCGCGCTTTCTGCCCAGGCTCCGTCCACACACCATCGGCCATCGGCCTAGCCAGCACTCCCTCTCTGCACCGCCCCCCCCCACTGGGTGGTAATGGTTGCCCCCGGTGCCAGGAGCCCTTGTCACGGTCCCATCATGAGGACAAGCGGCTTTACTGATTCATAAAGGCTTTTACTTATTTATTCTTTTTCTGGCAGCAAGGCTTTTGAAACTCCTTGCCCAGCACCCGCAGGAGGATTGAGGTTTGTTCTTTGTAAGCTGAGGCCAAAGGTCGCAGACATTTTCGGGCCACACGAGTTCAGGGCTCCCAGAAAGCAGCTCTTCCACCGTCTCAGTCGACTTGCTACAGACACTGCTTCTCGCTGTGGTTCAGAGTGGCCTCTGACGTCTGCCTGGGCCAGGTTGTCCCACAGGAGCCCAGTTCCTGGCTTGGTGGCTTATCTCTGATGGGTGGTGAAAGCCCTTGGATCCTTGTGATGGGGACCCTCCCGGAAGGCAACGTCTTGGTGGGAGCCAGACGAGGGCCCCGGAAAACTGGAGGCCCCCAAGCCTGCTGCCAGGAATGGGGGGCACTGTGCCCAAGGAGATCTGTAGTGTTTAGTCCTGGTGACTCCAGCGAGCCCGTGTGGTGACCTCCCCACCCTGGGGCGGCCCCTCTCAGTTACATATTTGGAAAAGAATATTTCCCTCTGAAATGGTAGTGAACCAGGACGGGAAGAGGAGGGGCAGGAGGAAAAGAGGCTCGTGAAATGGAAAACAGACTAGAGTAGGAATCAGGGGACCTCACCTCCACTTGGCTGTTGCTCGGTCAGGTGGCTTGGTGGGGTGGGGGGATGCAAGGGATATTGGGGGGGAATGGTGGTCAGACGGGGATCTGAGTCGAAACTAGGGGCAGGGCTGAGGCAGGCGGCTGAGCCTGGCTGTGTTCCTGGGGGCCAGCTACCTGGATGAGTGGCCTGGGTCCGTCCCATGGGCTTGGGTAGGGCGTGTCTGGAGGTCACATGGGAGGTCCTTCCTCTGTTGCGCTGGAGTATGGGGAAGAGCGTGGAGAATTCTAGAGAGGGTGATGTAGGAAAGCTTCCTGGTGGAGGGGGCATTTGAGCAGGGCCTTGGAGGACGACTAGGACTTTGAAAGACACAGGATGTGGGGGCAAAGGGACAGTGGGATGCAAGAGGGGGCCGTGGACCTGTGCGGTCTATGTTCTGGGCCCGTGGAGAGGGAAGCATGCTATGGAAACGTTTGGAAAGACGGGAGAGACATAGCAGGACGGGATTTAAGACTGGAAAGGGAGGGAGGGGACAAGGCATAAAAGGCCTTGGATATCTGCCTTAGTCTGGACTTGACCTCCCCCGTGCTGGGGCGCTGCTGGAGGGTTCTGAGCAGCATGGTCACTGGTTAGAGCTACCTAAGAGGACAGGCTGCTCTCGTGGCCAGGTGGAGCATGGGTTGTGCAGGGTGAGCCTGGAGGCAGTCAGCGGTGCTGTGGTCAGGAGAAGACACGGTGGGGACGAGGACGCCATCCTGTGGGACAGGGCCATATTCCCACTGGACTTCAAAGGAGGCAAGAGATTTAAGAGCAGAGGAGGGGCCGGAGGAGGGCAGCCAGGTGGGGGGGTCCAGCTTGGGCAATGGGTCTACCAGGCTCTGTGGTTCCTACTAGACTTCTCTAGGACAGTGAGAACAGGGCAGCCCTGGGTGCCAAGAGGTGGGCTCCTGGGCCAGCTCTGCCCCGCGGGAGTCCCCTGAATGAGCTGAGGACGAGAAGGTGCTGGCTAACGATCTAGCCTTTCTGAACACCCTCATTGTCCTTATCTGTCATGTTGGATTCAAAGCCCCTCCTCTCTTGCCCCATTGAGGCCTTTGGGGGTTATCCAAAGCTATATGGGGTGACTTTCAGAACTCCAGATCAGGACCCTTGGACCTACAACAGGGAAAGAATGCGAAATTAGTGCTGATTGTCCCAGAAAATATACAGTGCCAAGTGACAGGGGCTTGAGAAATTTCAGGGAAGTGGTAAGTGCTCCAGTTCCAGAGCACGTGGGCCAGGGGGGGATTCCGATCCCGGGTCTGTGTGTCCTTAGAACAGCTCCTGCCTCCGAGCTGATGCCATCCTCTTTCCTGTACCCATGAACTGGGCTTGTCACCCCTTCCCCGGGAGTCTCCGTTTTGTTTCAAATGAGGCCTGATCGCGAATGCATCAGCAGGCACTCCAAGGGCATTTGCTGGATGAATGACTTTCACTGGGCAGGAAGCACGATCCAGGAGCCCTTGGCCCGGGGATGAGATCTCTGCAGCAGCGTCCTCCGCTCCCTCCTCCTCCTGCCAGCTCGTGGCCCGGGCCCGGTAGCCACATACTGCCACGTGTACATCTGGAGGAAGGGAAAACATAGGCAGAAACTCAACAGGCCCAGAAACAGATGTCAAGAACGTTCTGGGTGGGGCCCAGCGGGGGAGAAGCTGGAGCCTGCGGGAGCCAGAGAGGAAGGAGGGATTTCCAGGACAGGAGTCAAGAGTGCGAGGCTAAGCCCCGTGGCTGGGAGCAGCTGGGCTGCACACCCCGCAGGAAGGAGGCTGGGCGGGGGTGCCCGCGCAGGGTCAGGCTCGGGTGTGAAGTTGCTGCCGGGAGGTGACGGTGTGGGCGGGAGGAAGTAGTGAGCGAGGTGGTGTGGCCCACGGAGGAAACGGGACCCACTGCAGGGCAGCGGCACAGTGAGAGTGTGGGTGTGAGTGGTCGTCCCTGTCCTTCCTCTGGCCAACAGCTATTCACCCCTGGTGGCAGGTGGGGGGAGGGGACAGATTGATGCCACAAACACAGAGGTCTGAGCACTAGAACTTGCTTGCTTTCTTCAAGTACACTTGGTTTTTATTAGGCGCTTCCATTTCGCTGAAGTGGGGGGACATGTGCTTTGGCCAGCTGGGAGTCCCCTCTCGCCACATTTCTGGGGGGAGGGGCTTCCCCTGAGGGTCCCATCCTGGCAGCAGGGAGAGGCCGGCTGGCCCCGCACGTTCATGTGGCACCTGCTGGGTCTGTCAAGGTCCCATCTGCTCTGGGCTCCTGGTTCCACCCAGATCCAACCCACTGGACCACGCTCCCTCCTGCAGGGCTTTCTGGGTTCTCGTCCCTCTTGGGACATCCAGGTCCACTCTGCCCAGGGCCTTACCTCTCGGATTCTGCACCGCTCAGAGGGCTGTGTGAGCCCGGCATCCTGTGCCTGAATGCACCACGTGGCATTTCTTCTCTGGGTTCTCAGCCACCTCCCCAGGGTTCGGCCTGGGAGAGAGCAATGGCCCCTCTGAACTGCAGATGCCCCACACCTGTTGGGGGTCATCTCTGTGCCCCACATCCAGGCTCAGCTGGGGAGGAGGGGCGAGGACCCTCCTCTGCCCACCTCCCCCCAAGGGTATCTGGGGGCTCAGGTCTACTCGGTGTCTACCAGTGAATTCTCTCCCAAAGCTTGCGGCTGGGCAGACAGGCTCTCTCCTCTTCATTTTAAAACCTAAGAACCTAGGGGTGCCTGGCTGGTTCAGTCGGTTGAGCATCAAACTCCGGCTCAGGTCATGAGCTCATGGTTCACGGGTTCGAGCCCCACGTTGGGCTCTGTGCTGACAGCTCAGAGCCTGGAGCCTATTTCGGATTCTGTGTCTCCCTCTCTCTCTGCCCCTCCTCTGCTCATGCTCTGTGTCTCTCTCTTAAAAATAAATAAACATTAAAAAACTCCATAAAGACCTAGAAAAGAACACTTTCCTCCCTCTGCTTTTTGCTACATATCCCTTCTGTGTCTCTTAGGATGCTCCTGGGTGCATGGAATGCTGGTTGAACAGAAAGCATCAAAAGGACAAACAAGCCAGGGCTGCTTAACTCAGCAGCTCAGCAGCCCCGCCAAGGCCGCGGTTTGTCCCACATCGCTACTCGGCACGCTGAGCGCCACAGCCGTGTTCTGAGGCCAGCTTCCCTCAGGGCCACAGGACGGCAGCCACAAGATGATGACCACAAGTCTGCTGTCCCAGGTCCCAGGTGTCCCACCAGACATGACGACAGCGAGTGAAATGATCAGTCTTCCCTCCCGCAGCCTTTCCCGACTTCTCATTGGCCAGAGCCGGTCACATGACCACACCCAACCCAACCTCCGCGGAGAACAAGATTGTGGGAAGTGAAATTTACCTCTGAAGCCCGAGGGTCAGTTGACCCGCCCGGAGGGATAAAAGGGACAGTGGGGGACAAGTGGTCAAAAGTACAGCTGGATCATCTTGGCCACGTTGTCAGTAGGGAGCCTTCCCGGACTTGGGGGGCAGCCTTGGCCCTGAGCGGTCCCCCAGCGCTTATCAGTTGTCAGCCCTGCCCACTGGCCTTCAAGCTCCGGGGGCACCAAAGTCACCATGTCTTAGGCCCACCCCCAGTCCTTCCAAGAAGAGTGAGCTTCCCTGAGCTCAACCGAGGCTCCTGGGGACAATGCCTGGGGCCAAATCAAACCTGGTAAATGAGTGCACTCACCTGCCCTCTCTGCGCCTCAGTTTCCTCACCTGGGAAATGGGGACGATGAGCCCAGCACGACCCCAGAGGGCTGTTGTGAGGATTAAAGCCATGAAGTGTGTGTAAAGGCCTGGCACACAGTAGGCTCTCCTGCACGAGCTGGGGAGGGGCAGAGAGAGAGAGAGAGAGAGAGGGAGAATGTGAGAATCCCAAGCAGGCTCCACCCTGTCAGCACAGAGCACAACTCGGGGCTCAAACTCACAAACCATGAGATCATGACCTGAGCTGAGATCAAGAGTTGGAGGCTTAACCGACTGAACCCCCCAGGCGCCCCTGCTTTTTTACAGAAGAAACTATGAAGTGCAGAGACTGGATGAGTGCCTTTGGGGAACCATGTAGGTTCAACAGGTATGGAGTGACTGCCTTTCCCAGGCTCTGCCCTGTGCTAGGGACAGGGGACAGTGCAGTGAACACAAAATCCATAGTCACTGCTGGATTCTGCTAACCCGGAGTTTGACTGGGAGACAGCACTGCAGGCAGAGGGATCCGTACAGGCAAAGGCCCTGGGGTAGGAAACTTCCCAGGAACTGCAAAAAGCCAGGAAGCAGGAAGGACCCGGCTTTGTGGGACCTGGGATTTTGAACCTATCCAGTGGGCTCTTGAAGGAGTCAGACCCATTGACTGATGAGTATCTAGGACCTGAGCTATGATTTCTCCACCTCCTCGAGCAAGGGCCGGGCTCCTTACAGGAGTCTAGGAGGAGCTCATGCCCTTGAACCTGGACCCCTTGCACCAGCTGGCGAGGGCCAATCCTGTGTATCTGTTCCCAACGCTGAGTTCAGGGACATCACCATGTTAGCTTGAAATTGGCCATGCTGGGAGGACTCTTGCGACAGAAATTGGCAAACGTTCCGATTTTAATTTTGATAAACCAAAGCCTTTGTTTAAAAAAAAAATGCAGCCACCTGGTAGTGAAAGGGTGTCCCCAAGGCACTTGTCTTCATCACCCCTACACTCCAAATAAGGCTGGAGTCCCGGGCCTCTGACACAGGAAGGGTAAGGCAGGCTTGAGGGAGGCAGGACCCCCAGGAAGGAGGCTCTCTGGGTGTTTGGTCCCCAGGCTCAGTGACCTGCTCTTTACCTGGGACCCCCCACCACCCCACCAGCCCCTCACCTCACCCAGGGCCCAGGCTGTCTACTTTACACCTGCCCCCTGGTGGCCAGGGAGGTTGGTGGCGCCAACGGAGACGCCACCCCAACAGGGCCAGCCTGAGTCCTGCTCCTGGGATTAGGGAAGCAGAGCCATGGCCAGAGCTGACGGAGCTGGGCACATTCAGGAAGGCCTCCAGTCCGGGAGCCCAGGCATGGCAGGTGCCAAGATCCTGGGGCTCTGGTTTTTCCTTCCTTGAGCTTTGGTTGGGGCTCAAGCCCTCATCGGCAACTACACTTTTTTTTTTCAACTTTAAAATGGACAAAAGTTGAATTATCTTGCTCTCATCCCAAAGGACCTCAAGTACGGCACCCTGAACCCCCAGAAATGCAAACCACTCACCTGAGAGGGAGCACTGAAGAGACAATAGGTCATTTCAACTCTGCCACCATTAACCAAGCATCTCCAGGAGGTCCCGCCCTCCAGAGGTCAGATCCCTCTAGGGCTCCCAGTGCAGAGAAGGACCTTCAGGGAAAGAAGGGCGATACAATGCATCGGGGGCTATAAAAGAAGTTTCTGTAAGGTGCGAGGTTTGAATAAATAAGGGTGGGTAGCTCAAAGGAGAGAGCAACCGATTCTATCCTGATGTGTTTGGGTCTTGAAGGGTGAGTAGGAGTTTGCATGGAGGAAGGCAAAGAAGGAGGCTGCGGGTAGCATTCCATTCTGTAGGATCCAGTCCACGGATCCCATAAATACTTTTTGAGGGCAAGTCACGCTATCTCATCCCATGTAGACTTACAGGCTGGCATTGGGCAAGGGCACGGATCGGGGGTCACGGGGCACATTTCGGGGAGCATGGCAGTTGTCCTGCAAATTCAGGAGGCAGTCCATGCCTTTCATCCCTCCTCCAGTTCTTCCCGGATCCCTTTCCTTTCAGATTTTCCCATCACCTCCTCTGACCACCTTATTTACAGTGGTGCTCGTGCACGCCGTGTCCTGTTCTTTCTTCTCCCGTGGCGCTTGTCTTCTAACTTCTATGGCATTTACTTAGTTGTTTTATTAATTGTCAGTATCTCCCCGACCCCCACAGCTGGACTGGGACTTCTGTAGGACCAGGGATTTCTGTTTCATTCACTGTTGGTTCCCAAGCACCGGGAACAGAGCTTGGCACACAGCAGGCGCTCAATAAATATTTGTTTACTGGATGAATGAGTTCTAGAACTGGGGGAGGTTAAGGGCGGGTGTGGGGAAGCTCTCCCTGTTTGCCCGGCCAATTAAGACTCTTGTTTTTTTGTCTTCTGCCTGTGTTTTGTTTGACCTCTTATAGTCATAAGGACCTCTTTTTCTAAAGGCACAATTGCCTAGATAGACTGAACAGTCCTTTTTTTCTGTCTTGTTAATTGATTTAGATAAAGCCTTAAAAGGTTTAGAATCAAATCATAGGAACTTACTCCTATCACTTGATACTGGGATTGTCCTGAAATTTCAGGCCAGTGGTCATTGTACCGGCATGGTCCCTTGGTTACAATTATTTGTGTATTGTCCTGCCCCCATATGGAGAGAGGGTGCCTTGAATTATGCAGATGGTAAGTCCCAGACATTCTTGTAACTCCCACAGTGACCAGCACAGGGCTGCCAACAGGAACCCCGTAAATCCCCAATGAAATAAAGAAAGCATGAACAGACACCTCCTCAGTCTTACACCAAGATTCCCCTTCCATCCACCCATCTATCTGTCCATCCATCCTTCCATCCATCCATTCATCTATTCATCCATCCATCTGTCCGTCCATCTATCCATCTGTCCATCTGTCCATCCATTCATCCATCCATCCATCTATCCATCCATCCATCCATCCATCCACCCATCTATCCATCCTTCCATCCATGCATCCATCCATGCATCCATCCATCCATCCATCCATCCATCCACCCATCTATCCATCCACCCACCCATCCATCCATCCTTTCAACAAATATAGTGTGAGTGTCTATCTGAGCCACACATGGCTTTAGGGGCCAGAGAATCCATGAACCTTTGAGGTCCCATAGTCCAGCCAGGAAGACAGCCACCAAGCAAATCTTCCATCAGTGCCCAACAGGTAAATGAGAGCAAGTGTTTGGGGAAGAAGGGCAAGAGCAAGGACAGGATAGGCCAGTGTCTGCTTTAGATGGGGCGGGGCTCACCAGGGAGGGCCTCCCTCAGAGAGTGACCACTGGCTGAAGCCTGTGGTGGTAGGAGCCCAAGGCAGGGAAGAGCTCTGAGCCTTCCAGGAATGACAGGCGACCAGGGGTGTGGTGATGAGGAACACAAAGAGTCTTCAGACTTTTGTCTTAAGAAGTGGCTGGGGCTGAGGGCATGACGGTGGTACCTGGGAGGGAAGGAGGCGGAAGGAGGGCTGAGGATGTGGGTCAGGGCTGCAGGGGCAGAACTGTGAGTCCTCGACTCTCAGTCGGGGTGGAGGTGGGGGAGGATGCCATCACCGGGACTAAGGGAGAGAGGAGCAGAGAGGAGCAGAGAGCCGTCTCAGGAACCCTAGCAGCCAGGGCCCTGGAGAAGGGGGCGAGTCTATTTCTGACCTGTATCCAGTAAAGGAAGATGGGGAAGCTCCTGGGTTAAGTCCCCTGTTCTGCCCGGGGATTGCATGGGAGGAGGGATCTGGCAGACCAGAGTTCAAGTCTCATTCTGCCGTGTGACCCAAGGCTGATAGCTGCCTTCTCTGAGCTCAGACTCATCATCAGTACAGGGAGGGGCTGGACCAAGAGCCTCCAGATTCCTCTGTAGGTCGCTGGTCTTGGCTTTCTCCTTCCTTGGCCTCCCTCACGCTGTCTTCCTGGAATCCAAGGCCCTGCCTGCTTCATCGTCCTATCTTGCGGGGGGCAGAAGGGGGTCCCCAGAATCCCCAGATAGGAAGCAGGTACTGATCCATCTGGGCTATTCACCTTGCCTTTGTGTTTTCTTCCAGCAGCACCAGAACTGCGGAGAGAGGGTGCGGAGAAGCAAGCATCGCCCTCTGGTGGCAACTTCTGGGACCACATGTCCCAGGGCCCGGTTGCATTTTAACCCGAGTATTCTTAAGAAGCAATTGTTGAATGCCTTTTGTGAGCAGCATTCTGAGCTGGGCATGAAAGAGTGGCAGTGAGGTTAAAGAGGGAAAGGATTCTGTATGTGCTGCTCTAGAAATGAGCCGGTTTGTGCCACCAGGGAACTTCTTATCCATCCTGAGTCCTGGGTGCCCTCACCTCTGCAGTGGGAATCATGGGAGAGGGAATCCCCGAGGTGGCCACAGGGACTAACCAGCATCATGCATGGAGAGCGTGGCTCAGGCTGCACGTACAACACACGTGTGCTCAGTGCCTTGAAAGGAGATTCCATCCGGAGGGGCGCACAGCTGAGTGTGGACACACCAGCCTTGGGGTCTCCCTGGATGAGGAGCTCAGGTGCGAGGGTCCCCTTCCTAGGGCCAGTCCTGCAGGGCTTCAAGTAGGGAGATGGGCTATGCAGGTCCCCCTGCAGACACACTGCTACGTGACAGTGGCAATTCTGAGGACCCAGGACTTTAAGGGCCTAAGGCTGTAGGGACTCGTCCAATGCAGTGGGGACCAGCAGCTGGGCTGGCTGCCTGGCTCTGCCTGGCCTCAGGTGAGCTTGGAGGAGGCCTACCTACTCACCTGGAACAGACCCGGATGCACCCCAGAGCCAGAATGGGCTTGCTCCTCTGGGAGGGAGCGAGCTCTTCACCACAGGAAAAAATCAGGGAGCCTGGGCACTCTGAGTGAGATGCCACGGTGGGGGTGGGGGCACAGTTGGGCCCTGGATGAGCCTTGGACTCGGGATGTTTAAAGCTCCAGGTGTCTGGGGGCACCTGAGTGGCTCAGTCAGTTAAGTGTCCAACTTTGGCTCAGGTCATGATCTGGTGGTCTGTGAGTTTGAGCCCCACGTCGGGCTCTGTGCTGACAGCTCGGAGCCTGGAGCCTGCTTTACATTCTGTGTCTCCCTCTCTCTGCACCTCCCTTGATGTATTCTCTCTCTCTTTCTCTTGCTCTCTCTCAAAAATAAATAAATATTAAATTTTTTTAAAAAAGGTTCCACGTGTCTGCTTCGGCCACACGGGCCTCTTTATGCCTGTGTCCATTCCCACCTCTGCCCCTGTGCTCAGGCTGGTCTCTGCCCCCGGCTCTGTGTTAGCCTTTAGTTTGCCTTCAAGGCCTGGCTCAAAGCCGCCTCCTCCATGGGGCCTGCCCTGAAGAAGCAGCTGCCCGGGGAGTGTCTGAACACCTCACACACTGGTCATTGTTACTGCATTCCCGCATGTGCCTGATCGCTGGCTCCTTAACTTGGCCTTGGATTCCTCGACGCTGGGCTGTCTTGAGCATCTGTGGCAGCTACTATAAGCCCCAGCCCAGAGCCGGGCAGATGCCGGTGCCTGAAAAATGCTCCACACTGATAAGTGTTTTATCTTGTCTGCCTGGCATATGATTCAGATGCTCCCTAAGAGGTCAGGGTCAGAGAAATGGTGGGAAGGCCAGCCTGGGTTCTGGAAGGCCAGAGTAGCACAGACAGAGTAGGCACAGAATCATCAGCAGAACTTTGAGTTCCCAGGGCTCCTTGTGCGGAAGGCAGTGGCAGCCTAGCCATTAGGAGCTTGTCCTCTAGAGCCCAACGGCCTGGGTTCAAGTCCCAGGTCTGGCACTCACCACCTGTGCAGCCATGGGCAAGATACTTACCCTCTCTGTGCCTTAGTTTCCTCATCCATAAAATAGGATCCCTACAAGTGCCTACCTGAAAGCATTGTTGTTGGGATTAAATGGGTTGATATGCTGCTTCTCAAACTTCCGGGCACACAGGAATTGCCTAGGGATGTGATTTAAAACGCAGACTCAGGGGCGCCTGGTGGCTCGGTCGGTTGAGCGTCTGACTTTAGTTCAGGTCATGGTCTCGCTTCGGGAGTCTGAGCCCCGCGTCAGGCTCTGTGCTGACAGCTCTGAGCCTGGATCCCAGTCGGATTCTGCATCTCCCTCTCTCTCTGCCCCTTCCCTGCTCGAACTCTGTCTCTGTTTCTCTCAAAAATAAAGACTAAAAGGCAGATTTTCAGCAGGTCTGGGGTGGGGCCTGGGATACTGCATGTCCAATGACCTCCTGGGGATGCCGGTGCTGTTGGAATCAAACCGCACTTGGCAGGGTTCTGGGATCAATGTCTCCAGTGTTTAGATCAGGGCCTGGCCCCTAGTAAGGGCTGGAGGTGTTCCTAGCTGCTGTTACCTAGCACTTCTCATCGAAGGGTATGGCTTCTGGAAGTTTCTGCCCTCCCCATCATTCATGCTGCTCTGTTCTCTGGGTCCTTGGTGATTCGGAGGCTTCTGATATCTTCGGGCTATTCTGAACCTCCTCTGTGGTCTGTGCTCTGGGCCCGGAGGAGGGACAGCTGTGGGGTGGGGGCCGCGGAGGATGATCTCAGGGGACCACTGAGAAGAGAAAGAGTGAGGGGCCTGTGGAGAGCGGCGGCTCTCTAACCCACTGCCCCGAGTGTCCGGGCTTGCTCTGATGTGAGCTTCGAAGCCTAAACCGCACACCTCGCAGCTCCCCCCGCCCCCCCACCTCCCTGCCGCCTCTGCTCCCGCCACCTCTGCTTCCTGCGGGAAAGACACAGGTGACCTCAGCCAGGGCGCCAGCGGCACCTGGGGCTGGAACCGCAGATCTGAAGGCATTGGCCACATCCTCCTGATCACAGCGCCCCACACCAGCCTCTTCCTCACTCTGACCCCAGCCCCCTCCCCACCCTCCTGGCCCCTGGCCACCAAGCCAGGTTTGATCCCTAGCCCTGCCTCAGGGAAGGGTGGGGCTGGGGATCCCAGGTGCTTCTGGGAGAAGCCAGGTGGAGAAGGCCAGGGGTGGGGAGCTGCAGGGGTGGGGGTAGGGGGTGCCAGGGGCAGGCGGCTGCAGGGGGTGTAGGGGGAGGCCAGGGGTGAATGGCTGCAGAGGTGGGGGCAGGGGGTGTAGAGGGAGGCTGGGGGTGAGTGGTTGCAGGGATG